>BQNB010019617.1:2311-50677 GCA_026074375.1 Tanacetum coccineum | reverse complement strand
TGCTTTTGTTTAAACATAACATGTCTTTCAGCGATGACTATTGGTGTCTTGGTTCGAGTTATTATCCAATAATGATGAGCTGGAACACAAGTACAGATTGTTGTAATTGGAACGGGGTTACTTGCGACTACTCCACCGGTGACGTTGTTGGTCTGGACGTTAGTTGCGGCATGCTGAAAGGTACCATCCATCCTAATAGCTCCCTCTTTAACCTTCCTCACCTCCAAAGACTCAACCTTGCTTACAATAATCTTACTGAACAAATTCCACGTGAAATAGGAAGGTTTTCAAATAGTCTCACACATCTCAACCTCTCCAATTGTTTGTTTTCTGGCCAAGTCCCATCGGATATCACACTCCTTCATAAACTGGTCTCTCTTGATCTCACCTCGTATAGTTATGATTTGAAGCTTAGACCACTTGATTTCATCAATCTGTTTCACAATGTTACTAATTTGGAACAACTTTCACTTGAAAATGTTGAGATTTCTTCGGTTTTACCTACGAGTCTTAATACCTCTTCTTCTTTGAAATTACTAAATCTTGCCCAGACTCAATTGCAAGGAAAATTACCTCATTACATTTTCAATCTTCATTCTTTGGAAACGCTTGACTTGTCCGGGAACACTCTCCCAGGCGATATCCCTTCAGTTAACCTAACACACCTTACTTATATGAGATTATCGTATAACAGTCTTAATGGGACATTACCATCTTGGCTGTTTACTTCCCCCTCTTTAGAATATCTCAATTTAAGGAATAACATGTTCAGTGGAAATGTACCTTTTGAGTCATTTGCTCTTCCATCCTTAATCTCAGTTAACCTAACGCACCTTACTTCTCTGGATTTATCATCTAACAAGCTTAATGGGACATTGCCATCGTGGTTGTTTACTTTCCCCTCTTTAGAATATCTCAATTTAAGGAATAACATGTTCAGTGGAAATGTACCCTTTGAGTCATTTGCTCTTCCATCATTAAAAGAGTTAGACCTCCGTTCTAATCAGTTGGCTGGCCATACTGGTGTGCAAACATTTCGAAAACTCACCAACCTCACTGCTCTAGGCCTTTCTTATAATAATTTTAGTGGTGAATGGGAGTTAGATACATTGTTATCAAGCCTCACAAACCTTGAGTCTCTCGATCTCTCTTACAGTGGTTTGTCTGTTACCACAAAGAATGCCAATCATTATGTCAACCCTGCTTTTGAACACTTAGGATTGGCCTCTTGCAAGCTCAAGGTGTTTCCCAATTCATTTCGAGCCATGAAACAGCTTTGGTATTTAGATCTCTCTAGCAACGAAATCCATGGCCAAATTCCTCATTGGGTAGGGGAGATAGGAGGTAATAAGTTGTTTTATGTGAATCTCTCACATAACCTCATAACACGTTTGCCACAATTTCAATGGTATGGACTCTTGGATCTTTACCTGCAGTCCAACTTGATTGAGGGGCCATTCCCTACATCAATTTGCAACATGACCACGCTAAAGTTTTTGGATATGTTCAATAATCGCTTTGGTGGATTGATTTCACAATGCTTTGGAAAACTTACCTCATCTCTTAGAATGATAGATTTGGGGAACAATAGCTTTCAAGGATCGATTCCAAGTTCAAACAATGACTGTGAATCGTTAGAGGGGACAACCTCCGTGAACATCACCCGAGCCTCAAGCCTTTTCAATCTCCTCCCAATAAGTGACAAAAACACAGGAAATTAAAATAATAATATACGGGATTGCTACAAAATTACTGATAATATAATAAAGTGTGTTATGCAACAAAACTATAACATCTATGCGAGCTTTCCTCATCCATAGGGAATACCCCAACAACAATGTGTGTTCGCCAGAAGGGTGTTCAAATGAGTGAGGGTACTCCTGAGAGTCGGAGCCCTGCCCTCTGACCAAAACACTGCATATAAGATGAAACTAATTAAAAATGAGAAAAACACAACACACCAAAGCGTATAATCAGATAGATATGTAATATGTATACGTAAAGATACATTATAATTTATTTACCATCTCAACAGCGAATGCGGAGCCAGCGACCGGGAACCCTGTCGATATGTGACACACTTCTACTTTTGCCCGTTTAGCCGATTTTGAGCGGCTCGAGCAAGGTTCTTGGGATCATTCCAAAACTTAATGTACTTATCCCACTCAGCCGCTGTAATCTCCTCGGGACGTGCCCGCCTGATCGCCTCCACATCGTAACTCCCGGTGGTGGGGTCTGCCTTCGGCATGCTTTTCCTAGAAAGAAGCTGGTGTAGGTATTGTAAGTCTTTTGCAATACATGTTTGAAGACTTCGTAGATCTCTGTCCAGCGGGAGGATTCCATGTGCGGCCTGAGGTCAAACAGGTTTTTTTTAATTTTGCCAAATCATATTACAGACAAAAAAAAAAAAAAAAAAAACGAAAAAAGAGTAAAGATAACTTTATATATTTATTTAAATTTGAGTTTATTTATTTATAAAGATCTTACATAAATAAACAATTAGATAATTATACCAATTATATAAATGAACACGATTAATGAAATAAACGATAAAAGAAACTGACTCCAATCTCTAAAAAGATACGCCACCTTGCCGCTCCTTCGGGACCTTCTCCCAAGAGGGGTAGTACAACGGCACACTCCTAACGACCTCCCCGATGTAATTAGACCAGTGAGCCGCATGGGGACCGAGAGGGTTTAGGGTTTGTTTGTCACCCTGCTCAAATTGATCGGACGGGGTCCTTAAGCTACCGCGATCTGCCTTTATCGTAAGGGTATCCGGGTCTGTCACGGGTATTCAGCCTGCCCGCTCCCCTGCCGCCCAAATTGGGCTTTCGTTTACCTTTGCCTGCAAAATCAAGTTAGTGATAAAGTCATAAAAATTCAAGGCAAGCAAGTTCAATATATGTATCAAATTTATGCTTGTATTACAATAATCCAGAAATTTTACCTTATGAAATAGCAAAGCACCCCCGCAACCTGTGGGTACAACTTGTGATGGGGACGATCATACACTCGCCACCAGACACCTCTATTGGGACAGTGTGACATCTGCTGACATCTATAACAAGTACAGCTTAGCATAACATATAGAAATTCATGAACAAAATAATATAAGCATGCCACACATCCAAATACAAACATATCACAAATAACAATATACACATTTAGACCAATCCACACAAGTTTCATTCATTCAATCAGATAATAAGTGTATTTTGCAAGTTACAATTCAAGATCAATCTTCTTCTTCACTAGAATAAACTTTCTCAACACCATCATCATCAACATTGATGAGGTCTTCAGCATCAGAATCTGCTAAATCATGAGGAAGGGCGTCTTCATCACCAATAATATCATCGTCTTCGTCAGGAACATCAATGATATCTGGCGGTGCGTCAACCACCGTTGATTGACCATCTATATGCAAGGTCGCATTATTCAAGTCATGTCAACCTAGAGAAAGTGGAGATCAGATGAGTTGTCGAAATGAGTAATATCAGGATCCGTCCTCTACCACGATGACACCCTCCCGTCGTGAAAACTTTTGTTATGATTAACATGTTTATCGACGACTCTTCCAGTGGGTTTGGTTTGATCTATCAAGGTAGAAAGACTTGTTATGGACTTGGTGTTACGAGTAAATGTATTGGTCATCTTTAAACGCCTCAGACTGCGTCGATTGTGTGTTCATTTGTTTCAAAGGACAAGTTTATTGACTTTAGCCTTTGTTGCTAGTGTCGAACCACTTAACTCGGAACAACGCAACTTTAAACAACAAATACTTAAACTCGATGATTTCTTGAAGCTGACCATAATACATTTCTCTGTCAGGGCCAGGCGAACAAATGCCGCTGTTTTGAGTTGTGCGACGTTCATCGCGGCTGTGCACGACATACCTCACACCGTCGACTACGCAAGAGTTTACTGAGATTGGAGTCCATGATGGTCCACAAGCCAAAGCGAATAACTCGCTGGGTTGTCTACCTCATGGGTCTTTGGTCATTGTCTACGTACGTTGATGGATCTATGAAGAAGATAGATTAGATAGAGAACACAAAATATGATATTGTTATTTTTACAGTTAAGTACACAAAATAAGTCTAAGTTTACCTGCGACCCAAACCAGTCGGGGAATTCTTCTTGCATGTCTTTGTTAGGAAATAAACTAAAAAACGTTCATGGTATTAGAATAAGTCGTCGAAATGATAAGTTAAGAAAAAGAAGTTTCAAAATAAAAAAAACGCGTACCTCTTGAACTGGGACCGGTACGTGTCGATCTCAGGACTTTGAGAAGTACTATACCATTTCACTTTTTAACACTTGGGCATCAAACTCGAATAACGACGTTAAACCTAACAGTTTATCATACCGATCAAACACCTGAAACCGACACGTTGGGGGAGGGGGGTCCACATTACGGTCTGGTACGATTAAAATACAAGGTCAACAATCGAAGAAATAATGAGAACTAAAAGTCAATGCTTCTTCAGCAACATAACCCTCCGCAATCGAACCTTCCGGCTTAGCTTTATTTCGAACATAACCTTTTAGCTTCTTCATGTATCTTTCAAATGGATACATCCACCGGGGGCGAATAGGCCCGCCTTCAAGAGCCTCTATAGGTAAATGGATAACCAAGTGAACCATAATGTCAAAGAGAGCAGGAGGATATATGAGCTCAAGCTCGTACAGAATAGACCACCTTGATTCTACGCTTTCAACATGACATCCTCCATCAAAGTGCAGAGCATATTGCTTAAACAAGGACATAGATCGATTATTGGTTTTTGCAATGCTTATCGAACAAGTACTTTTGAAGCCTTAAGGAAGTAAAACGTTGCATCATAATAGACCGTCCCATAGAGACTTTCAGGAGCCCGTTTATAATTGGAATCATTATCAGGTTACTTTACGCTATTCGAACCCATCTGGTACGTTTAACTCTTTGATGTACTAGACACAACTTTTATCGTGTTCTCTGGTGTGCAAGAATACGCAGCCTGAGCTTCAAGCACTTCTCGTTTTGTTTGGCTGAGCCACAAGCCACTTCGAATGCCCAACATTTGCAAGTCTTGTCTTGCCTTGGCGGTGTCTTTAGATTTATCATTCATTAACAAAGTGTTCAAGATGGCCTCCAACACATTTTTTTCGATATGCATGATGTCTAAATTGTGTCTTAGTGAAAGAAAAGACCAATACTCAAGCGTAAAAAATAGACCGTTTAGTCCAGTTAAGCTCGACATGAACATTGCGTTTTATCTTCACACCCCCATAACTCGGATGTTTACCCTTCACACGCGTTGGCAATCTATCAAGTTGAGCCAGGATTACATCCCGGCCAAATTCTTTAGGAGGATCTTTGTTATCGGTTTGGCCATTGAATTCAAGTGAACGCCTCCCATTATGGGCTTCTTTGAAGAAATCTTCTGTGGCCAACATAAGCTGTTTTGCTTAACACACGAACAGATGGAATGTCTTCATTACATGTAGGCTTGCTTGTAACCTTGCCCACTCCACCCAGACAAACTACTTCGAGCAGGAAAATCATTGATGGTCCATAAAACCATCGCTCTCATATTGAACTTCTGGCCTGAAGCAACGTCTATAGTCTCGACACCTTTCCGGTCCCATAAAACCTTCAGGTCCTCAATCAAAGGCCTCAAGTAAACATCAATGTCCTTGCCCGGGGATTTAGGGCCAGGAATTAACAACGTCAGCATAAAAGAACTCTCTTTCATACATAACCACGGAGGCAGATTGTATGTTGTCAATATCACCGGCCACATGCTGTAGGCCTGACTAAGGTTGCCAAACGGATTGAAACCATCAGCAGCCAACCCTAGTCGAACATTTCTTGGTTCTTTTGCAAAATCTGGATACTTGGTGTCAAATTTCTTCCATGCTCCACCATCAACCGGGTGTTGCATCTTACCGGGCTCCGTACACTTTCCAGTAGCATGCCAAATCATATCCTTTGCAGTGTGACTAGACTTGTACAAACGTTGTAGTCTAGGAATGATCGGAAAGTAGCGCAACACCTTCTTAGGAACTTTCTTCCCCGGCGTGTTACTGTCTTTCCATCTACTCGTATTACACACCGGACAGAAATCCAAATCTTTGTTATTGTCTCCCCGAAATAAGCAGCAATCGTGTTCACAAGCATGTATCGACTCGTACCCTAACCCGATCGTTTTAAATGTCTTCTTTATTGCATAGTATGACGGTGGGAGCTTGAATCCTTTACTGATGGGAAATACATTTTGGAAAAACTCTAACATTTCATTGAATATAGAATCAGTCAATCTACCTTTAGCCTTAAAATAGGTAAACTTTGCCATAAAGTCTAATCGAGTCACATAGTCACAACCGGGGTACAGCTCCTCGTTGGCACTGGCATATAACTCTTCAAACTCGTTACGTGTAGCTTGAGTCGGTTCGTTACTTGTCTCACCAATATCTCCTTGAGTTGGTTCATTGTGTTCATTATTCGGAGGAATATAGCTAAGATCATTAAGTAACGCTGTCATGTCACTCATCAGAGGTTGTCTTGTGTTATCTATTACTGGCGGTGGCGTAGGTGGAGCCGGTTCACCGTGTTCCACCCATATTTTATAACGTGGGTCCCACCCTTGTCTCATAATGTGGTCTGAAAGGTGTTTGATGTGTACCCATAATATATTTCGACAAGACTTGCATGGACATTTTATTTTCCCGGCACTATTCACTAACGGCTTGCAATGATCGACGAATTTTTGAAGACCGATAAAAAATAATGGTTCATGACGCTGTAAAAGTGTCCAAGTCTTATCATCGAATACCATAACTGCGTTTTAACGATACATTTAGTTATTATATGCAACTTAATTAAACACATTCAAACGAGGAATACGAGATGTTTTGTTCACCTAGTGCAACTATGGAAGGCAATCCTAACCCACTCTTTGAATGATTCGTCTCATATATGAATGCGTATAACCGATTTACTATTTGAGAAAATTTCGGCAGCATTTCCCCTCAACTCCCCAAATATGTGTTTAAAGACATATTCGTAGGAGTAAAGGAGAAACACTGTCGAAATCATCTCAAATAGTAAACCAATTATACGCATTCATATCCTAAATGAGACAAAACATTCAAAAAGCAGTCCCAAACTGGGGACTTTCCGAAATTAATTTCTAATAAATTAATTTCGGACGGGTTTACTATAGGATGATTAAATTCAGACGGGAATTTTCCGAATTTAATCACTAAAATCCTAAAATATTCCTAAAACAAATTATAAATTATAAATTTCTTTGTTGGGTAACCATCAAAACATTTCTAAAATTCCTAAAACATTCCTAAAACAAACATGTTTATAGAACACAAATTCACATTTTTCTTTCCCCGGCGACATGTCGCCGGGGATACTAAAAGAATAAAAAAGTTAAAACATACCTTCTCTGGCAGGCTCGGCTAATTCTCGCCCTCGGATCGTTTACGCCTTCGGCTCGTTCTCACCCTCGTTCTCGGCTGTCAACTGCAAACAAAAAAAATAACACAATTTTATAATTAACAACATATTTTACCAAACCTTATCATAACTAAAACCCAACCTTATCACCATTAACAAAATTAAAAAAAATTACAACCAAACCTGTGCCGGCTGCTACTGTTACAAGAATGTCATAAAATCAAACCTTATTAACAAAATTAAAAAATAAAAATCAAACCTTTAATAAACAAAATCAATTGAGTTGGCTGCTACTATTTAAAGGGTTTAAGAATCATCATTTAGAGGATTAAAAGAAGAAGAATTAAACTTATAGAGGAAGAGGAGGTCTCGACTGTGCTCGTGTGCTCGTGTGGTGAATAGTGGTGGTGGTGGGTTCTGTGGTGACTGGTGGTGGTGGTGGGTTATGTGGTGGTGATGGGGAGTGGCACGGTGGTGGTGATGGGGAGTGGCGGTGGTGAGTGGTTTTAATGAATCGCCGGCGTTGATTGTTTTTTTGGGTATAAGTTTTTTGGTCTAAGTGTTTGGAACCCGAATTGCTTTTGGTACGTTTTTATCCCCGGCGACAATCTTGGGCGACATGTCGCCCGGGATAGTCAGAGAATTTGTCGTTTAGTAGAAATGGCGCCATAATGAAAATTTTCATGCCTAAGCATTTTGTCGTTTAGCTATGAATCTCGGGCGACATGTCGCCCGGGAAAGATTTTATTAAAAAATTTATTTCAACTTTTAATTCATTATTATTTATAAAATATATTTTATAATTATATATTTTATAAATAATAATTTATAATGATACTTATAAAATATATAATTATTATTTAAAATTATTGTTTACAATTATTTTTTATAAAATATATAATCGGTTCGTTTCGGTCAGGTCGGTCCAGTTTCTCGGTTCGTTCCAATCGGTTCGTATATAATTTTTTTTATTAAATATAAAATTTATATAAACAATAATTTTAAACAAAAATTATATATTTTATAAAATATATAATTATTTTTTTATAAAATAAATAATTATTATTTATAATTAATTTTTATAAAATATATAACTATTATTTATAATTATTTTTTTAAGTATGCGCGTATCTCACACGCGCATGCCTCAACAACACTGATCGAACACCTAAAATTTTCATCGGCTTAATTGTCAGTGTTTTTGGAGCACAAACAAAAACACTGAGCCTTGGTCTCTAATCAGTTCTTCATCAAAGCAAGAAATTTTGCTCAGTTTTTGATCGTAAGCTACCACATTCTGGTAAATATTTCATCCTTGTTATTTTTCTCATACCTTAAACCCCTGTTTACATTAACAATCCGTTTTGTATTGTGTTTGTAACTGGTATCGTTGTACATTAGATGTTCAACGGATGAGTCGATATGTTATCGTTGTACATTAGATGTTCAACGGATGAGTCGAGATGTTATTTCATTATAATAATGATAGTCATCTCAAAGGTAGCAAAACTACTTAGAAATCACCCATATGAGGCCCGACCATCTGCGCGGTATAGTAACCTCCCACGCTATGATCTGATGACAAATCTGTGGCTTACGCGTAGAAAAGAAATCATTTACTGAGACGCCACCGAAATAGGAAAACAAAGGAAGTGTCTTAATCTCTGGTGAATTATTTCCTTCTTAATCTTCCTCTCCGCGATGATTCTCTGCTATTGTTGTACATTAGACGTTCAACGGATGAGTCGATATGGTATCCTATTTTGTTTGTTTTTTTTTTTTATCGTTGTACATTAGATGTTCAACGGATGAGTCGATATGTTATCGTTGTACATTAGATGTTCAACGGATGATTCGATATGTTATCGTTGTACATTAGATGTTCAACGGATGAGTCGATATGTTATCGTTGTACATTAGATGTTCAACGGATGATTCGATATGTTATCGTTGTACATTAGATGTTCAACGGATGAGTCGATATGTTATCGTTGTACATTATATGTTCAACGGATGAGTCGATATGTTATCGTTGTACATTAGATGTTCAACGGATGAGTCGATATGTTTATCGATGTACATTAGATGTTCAACGGAATGGTAGATATGTTATTTTGTTACACATTAGATGTTTAACGGATGAGCTGATATGTTATCGTTGTACATTAGATGTTCAAACGCGGATGATCAATATGTTATCGGTTACCATTAGATGTTCAACGGTATGAGTCGATATGTGTATCATTGTACACTTAGATGTTCAATGGATAAGTCTGATATGTTATCGTTGTACCATAGATGTCACGGATGAGTCGAGATGTTATTATATATAACGATGGATAGTCATATAAAGGTAGCAAAAAATTAGAATCACCCATAAGTAGCTAGTACATGATAAGTACTACTTAATTAATTACATAATTGACTAGTTAACATAGATAACACATACGAAATCAGTCGTAATATCCATATCAAAGGTAGCAAAACTACTTAGAACGAAAATTATTTTGTTAAAGAACGAAAATGAACCAACTCCCACACGCGATCTTGAACCAAAATTTCGACCAATTCCTCATGTAGCCCTATACTCCCGCCAAAAACTCCCTGATATGTGTTTAATTACATATCATGTTTCCTTATTAAAATGAGCTTAAAAGACCAAAAATACATGAAAAATACATTGTATATGTGTGTTTTGTGAATTATGTTGTGCAAGTATCAAATATATCAAAAAAGATAAAAACGAAGCTAAAATGGACAAATCCGAGCATGAGATTGGAAGAGTGCGAGAAAACGAAGCTGAAGGCGTAGACATCCTTAATGGGCCAACCCGTACCTATTTAAATGGGCCGGGTCAGCCTATTAGTTTATAAGCCGAAACCTAAAAGCCCTTTATATAACAACATAAGTCCAAGTCCATTAAGCCTAAATCCTATATCATTTCCTATCCAAATCCAACCCAAGCCTAACTCCCATTCCTGGCCCAATCCCATACGTAACCCAATTCAACCCCTGGTCAAAGTCATTTGATATCAAAAACACGGTTAACATTTACTGTTTATCTTTTTCATCCCTTTCCTTCCCAAAAATTCATTCACTATACTCAGGGTAAAACCCTCACCAACACACTTCCATGAGTTCTTAAGATGGCCTTAGCCATGACACATCTGCATCACTTGACACGTTAGCAATCCACATTCCTTCATAGTCCTTTTGGCTGTGAGACGTGGCACATGATCCAAGGGCTAAGGATGAACGGATAAGAGGCGGTTTGGATTGAAAGGACGAGATTGAAGGCTTGAGACGCTCCTCAAGGCTCTAGATCCTTCTTCTTCAGGCTATAAATAGAGCTTCCCTTCTCACAGTTTAGATATCTAGCTTAATTTAGTTTTTAATAGCTTAATATTGTAACTTTTAGCTTATTGTCTCGTTTTAATGAATTTCTTCCTTCAAAGCTTGTAAACGATTGATTATTAATAAAAGTATCAGTTTTATTTAAATTGTGCCTTTAAATTCTTGTTTTACTTTTATACAAATGTTTTAAGATGTGTTTGGATATAACCTAATAAGCTAAATAAGCTCTTAAATACATGTTAAGCTAGTTCATATTTAGTTTAGCTTGTTCAAAGTTAAACTGAATAGGAAGTTCACTCAAAATCTACATCAAAATAGTTGAATAAGCCAAGTGTAAGATAAGCCAGAAATGGATGGGCTTATAGGGCTTATTCATAGCTTATTGCTTATGCAGCTTGTAGATAAGCTCTTTTGAGCATTTATGATCCTTGTGGTTGTGAGCTAGGAATCAAGATTTTCTCATTTTCACTCTTATTTAGCTTAATACTGTTTAGCCTATTATACTGCTTATTTGTGCTTATCTCTATGTTTTTATTGCTTATATGTTCTTATCATATCATATACTTAATCTATTTTTACTTTTAAATGCTTTTTGAGAACTGTTTTAAGCTTAATCTAGTTTTATAAAGTTTAAAGGGGTGTTTGGCACAAGCAGTGGTAACTAAGGTTATCATTGTTTGAGTTTGTTTAGGCTCTTAATCCGACTTTGTTTAGCTAAATTTAGGTCTTATAATCTGTTTTCATAAGTTTTTAAGGTTTACAATTTAGTTTTAAGGCTTTAGCTATCTTTACTAAGAATCTGTTGTGTCAAGTCCTTGTTAAAACTGCTATTTGCTTAATTTGTTTTTCATTGCCTTTTTAGTGTTAGTTTAATACTTATTTCTGGTATATTGAGTCTTATAATGGATTAGAGTAAGTTTTTCTTTTGCCGATTTCAAGTTTTGCATTATCTGTCATATTTAGCATTAGTGTCTAGTTAAAAGTCTTAAAGTCAGGTTTTCATAGCTTATTATAGATTAGCTTAAGTTAGATTTAAGTTCTAAAATTCTCTGCACAAGCTTAATGGGACCTAATCTCAATCTGTTTGTACTTAGTTTAGGATTTTGACAACATTTAGTAATCTGAATTTAGGCATGCAGTTAGTGTTTTAGCTTTTAGAAAAACTTTGAAAAATCCAAAAACTTAGAATTTAGACTGAACTGCCATTTTCTTTAGCTTTTATCTAGCTTATTTATTGTTGGAAACACGAAAAGTGTCGGTCACTTCCAAGTTGTAATAGTCTTAGCTCATAGTTATGTCATAATTAGATTAGAAATCTAGTCCGGCCCAAGACCCATGGGAAGCCCATTAGAGCCTATGGGCCGGCCACTATAGACACTATATAAGTCCCTCTCCTAGCCTTGGAGAGGGTTGGTTGTTCCATTTTTCCATATTTTCATAATACATCTCATCCATATTTCCATCCTTTCTATCTCTAACATCACAACCCACATCTCACTCTTGTTCTTGGTTTGATCATAAGATTACTAGTATTCTTTAATTGGTATCAAGAGCCATGGAGTGGTGTGTTTAGTTTTTGTGTTTGATTTGTGTTCAAAAACCTTTACAAAGAACAAAATAGTGATTTAAATTTTTTGGCTTAAAAACCTTAAAGTCTTCATTTTTATTGTTCCTATAGGGTTAGTAACACTAGTTGTACAAGAATTTTTGCTAAAAACCATTAAAAATCGTGTTTTTTTGAGTTTTGAAAATTTGAGTTTCGTAGTTGTTGGAACCGAACGAGGAGAACCGAACGAGATTTCTAGTGTTGGAACCGAACGAGGAGAACCGAACTAGAGTACTGTAGTTCGAACCGAACGAGCCGTTTACTTTGGGAACCGAACTAGCAGAACCGAACGAGCTATTCTCTTTTGGAACCGAACTAGCTTTACTCACGTTGAGACCGAACGAGTTAATCTTTGTCGGCCGAACTAGTTTGAACCGAACAAGAGGAACCGAACTAGTGACAACAAGTAGGACCGAACGAGTAGGACCCAAAACGGGTAGGGGACCGAACGAGTAGGATCCGAACGAGAGTAGGGACGAACGAGTTGGACACCGATGACGCGGTGAGGCCGAACTAGCTAAATATTTTTCCGAACTATTGAAACCAAAATTAAGTTTCTAAAACTTAAACTACTCGAATTTTGTTTAATTTATACGGGTATTTCTATGGACTTGTAAATCCGTGATGAAACAAACACTTGGTTTCCCGGTTGGTTTTGTCAAGAATTGTAATCCGTGCAGTGTCATTTCTAAGACTCAAACAATCACGTAACCAAAACACAATTTGTTTCTACCACCGATCGATCACTTTGTAATCTTTTTTGATACCACAATGACGACTCTTGCTTTGATAATAACTTCTTTCTGGAGGAGAAACAAACCGCCGAGTGACTTGAAAAACACTTGTATGACTCATGGAAAAGCAGAATGGAACTTTATATGATGAATAGACCACATGGAAGGATGATTCTAGCATTTGTTGAAAAAGGACCACTTGTTTGGCCTTCAATCACTGAGGATGGAGTAACAAGGCTTAAGGAATATGTTGAACTGACTCCAGCTGAAGCCATTCAAGCAGATTGCGACATCAAAGCTATAAACATCATTCTCCAAGGCCTACCAACTGAAATCTATGCTCTTGTGAGTCAACATCGGGTGGCAAAAGATCTTTGGGAGAAGATTAAGCTGCTAATGCAAGGAACGTCATTAACAAAACAAGAACGTGAGTGCAAGCTGTATGATGAATTCGATAAGTTCACTTACAAGAAAGGAGAGACGCTACATGAGTACTACTTGAGGTTCACTCTGTTACTCAATGATATGAACATTTACAAGATGCCATTGGAGCAGTTTCAAGTAAACACCAAGTTCTTAAACACTCTTCCTGATGAATGGAGCAAATTTGTTACTGATGTTAAATTGGTCAAAGACTTGCACACTACCAATGTTGATCAGCTTCATGCTTACCTGCAACAAATGAAAGACATGCAATGAAGGTTCGTTTGATGCTAATGGAACGCAACCGATTCCTCTTGCTTTAGTTGCACTCACCAATTAACTCAACCAGTTATCAAATCACATCTACACACTCTCCCAAGTTCTATCTCAACTTCCGTTTTCACATATCAATCTTCCCAGTTTGTTACACTTATCAAAAACTCAATAATAAAACCAATCAATTCAACACCTCTTTCAATTAATTATCCAACCAAATATTATCTTATCCATGTTCACCACATGTTTAGTATCCCACCATCATCTCACAATTCGGAATAATGCTCCAACATGCTTCAACAGCAACAAACCTGATTTTTGCTTCACCAGACTCCAGTCTAGTTGTTCAGTGTTCCAGAAAGGGGATGATCCAATAGATGCCAATTAATCACATGATGTCATTCTTAACTGCTGTTTTCACATTTCCCGTTATTCCTACTACCACAATCAGCTAACGGACTTCGTCAAAAAAAACCCTCGTCAACAAGCTACCATCTATGATGGAAAAAGAAACGGTGCAACCTGTTTCAGGGAGACAAACTATTATGCTGCTGGAACAACAGAATATAACACACCTTGGTGCAAGTGGAAGTAACACGGGGAAACAACGGACTGTTATTTGTTACAATTGCAAAGGGGAGGGTCATATTGCCAAGCGTAGTTACTAAGCCCAAGCGGGGAAAAGGGATGTAACATGGTTCAGCGATAAGTGTTGCGGTTCAAGCTCAAGCAGGTGGGTTCAAGCTTTTAATTGAGGAAGAAATGACATTTTGGCAGATCCAGGACTTCCTGACATCTCAAACCTCTCAGACAGTCATCATCCCAAATGCTGCTTATCAAGCCGATCGATCTGGATGCCTATGACCTCTGATTGTTGATAAACTCCTAACTCAAGCAAGAGTGCTCTGATGGCGAAATTGTCCAGGAATGGCTCAGATGCACTCACTGAGGTACTCAATCCGATATCTGAACTAAGATTATTTAATCAAATTGTGAGCATGATTTATGACCGTCTTCGGAACGTCTAATGATGTGAGTCAGTCAGAAACTGAATTACTAGTGATTAGCATTATGATTCCTTATTCTCAGTACCCGGGTGAAGTACAACAGGAACTGTCCAGAATCCTAATTTCTTCTGCTCAACAAGTGTCTGATATCTATCGATGTTTTGACCAATTATTCTACCCAATAGTGACGTTACTGCACCAATGTTAATAAAGCTTGACTACGAGCTGACATATATAAAGAAGAGGTTATAAGATTTGAATGAATGCAAAATGTTGAAAACAGTTTTTCGGATTAAATGAAACAGTAGCCGGATTGTACGTCTTAAGCCAAAAACTTTTCGAACAGGTGCATGAAAAGGTTTCTTTAATGAAAACAGTTTCTTATCTCAAAAATGGTTTAAAACTGGAAAGAAAACAGGGGAATATTGATAGAGAAATGGCTTTAGAAAAAAAAATCAAGCAAATGATAACATCATTTTCAAAAGAGGTCAATCTGGCAAAATATGTTCATATGATGACTAAATCCAAAAATTTGTTATGATCATTCCACGAAACAAGCTATCGGTTTTGAAAAACCTTTCTATCTGAAGAAAGCTCGGGAGTCAAAGCCAAAGCTGTATGACGGGAATACCATTCTTAAAATGGATACCATTGTGATTCCTGATTCTGATGAAACATTAATGCTTTGTGAAGAGAGTCGTTCAAAAATGCTTTTGAAAGAACAAGATCCATTGTTTGAGAAACATAGAGTGAACACGAAACCCATCAATTATGCCATTCTTGGCTATCTATTATACAAATGATTTTGTTTGACATCTGAATTTTTATATAGTGAACATGCCTATTGGAAAGCGACTTCGGTCCCAGCTTTAGACCCATCTCATTCTTCCACAACCGTCATAGTTGAGGTTCCAAAAAGAATTCCCAACGTTAGGCATGGTGAATCTAGCTTGAAAGAGCTTAAACGCCATCTTACTGGCTTTGATCAGGTTGTCAAAGAAAGAACCACTGCCACAGCTATCACTGAGGGCACGTGGGGGTTTGAACATACAAAGGCTTGTTTTCGAGATGAAATCATTCCGTTTCTAAAAGATCTAAAAGATATCTTCAATAACTTCAACCAATACTTGGTTGAAGAACTTGCCGATGTCCAAAAAGTCTTTTATCAAATGGAACAGGCTGTCGAACAACATCGCTTGGAGTCAAGAACTTTCGAAGTTAAAATGAATCAAGTTTTGAGTGAAAATGAACGACTCTTGGCACAAGCCATTGATAATGATATTGTAAAGACTGTTGTGAATTTGTTCGTGAATTGCAGTGGTGGTGAAACTGTGAATGAATGTCAAAAGTGTCTCGAACTCAAGACTGAGCTTCTCAATAAAACGGATTTTGTTGATAAAGAAACTTACGATAAACTTTGCAAGAGTTTCACAACTCTAGAAAAACATTGCATCACTTTGGAAGCTGATTCTCAACTTAATCAAGAAATTTTTCAACAAGAAAACAATGTTTTAAATCAAAATGCTCCAAGTTTTACTCAGTTGTTTGAATTAAGTGAATTGAGAGCTCAGTCTCAAGCAAAAGACATAGTCATTGTCAAGTTGAAAGAGCAAATTAAGTCCTTAAATAGAAATGTAGAGGATAGTACAGTCAAAATAGACATGGATGAAATTGAGACTCTTAACATTGAATTGGAACATAGAGTGACAAAACTTGTTGCTGAGAATGAGCATTTGAAACAGACTTATAAACAACTTTATGACTCGATTAAACCAAAACGTGTTCAATCAAAAGAACAATGTGATGCGTTAATCAAGCAAGTCAATATAAAGTCTGGGGAGATTTCTGATTTAAATGCAAAACTTCAGGAACAAGGTTTGGTCATAGCAGCCCTAAAAAATGAGTTAAGGAAACTTAAAGGAAAAGCGTTAGATAACAAGGAGACTGTGACCCACTCTGTTGATCCAAACATGTCTAAGGATAACATGGAACCAATCACACCCAAATTGTTGAATAAAAGGACTGCTCACTCCTCGTATATTAAGCATACCCAGGAAGAAGCTTTGGTCCTTAGGGATATAGTCGAACATGTAAAAGCAAATTATCCTCAAGATCCACTTTTAGAGTCTGCCTTTAGGTATACCAAAGTCATTCAGGATTTGCTTTCACACATAAGTAGATCATGCCCTAGCATCAACAATTGTGGTCCTCAAGTAATTGAGGTCATACCGAGGAAAAAGGACAAGAAAGTTAGGTTTGCAGAATCACTCACATCCACAGAAAACACAAAACCAGCCTCGACTTCAAACATAGTTTCTAACAAGCGTGTGTTGCATTCTACAGGAGTAAGACTTTCTACTAGTGCTAGCGGATCACAGCCTTCAGGCAATACCAAGAATGATAGGATTCTGCAAACACCAAGTAGTAATTCGAAGAATAAAGTAGAAGCTCACCCTAGGAACGTTAAATCTAGTTTGAATAAAAGGAATGGTACTGTTAAAGTTAATGGATCTGCGTCTGTGCAGAATTCCAAGAAACATGATAATTCTGATTATGTCTGTATTAACGGTGATGATTGCATGTCTTCTGATAATTTGTGTGTTTCTAATTCTATGAATGATGTGAAATTTCGTGCTAAACCTAAGAAGAATAAATCTAAGAAAGATATTTGGAAACCAACAGGAAAAGTGTTCACTCAGATAGGATATATTTGGAGACCTACCGGTCGGACCTTCACTATTGTAGGAAATGCGTGCCCTTTAACTAGGATTACCACTACTAATGAAGTGCCTTCTAGGAAACCAATAGTTCTAGAATCTGAATCACCCAAACCTGTGGTTAAATTGGTATACTCAAGGAAACCTAGGAAGAATAAGAATACTGAGTCCGTTAGCAAAACTAAGGTTATAAAACCAATGTCTGCTAACAAACAGGAACCCAGTAAATCCTGGGGATCCACAAAAACCAATGTTCCATCTACTTCTCTTAATGAATGCAGGTTGTCCAAATCGTCCTCTGGTATTTGGACTCCGGTTGCTCGAAGCACATGACCGGAGATCGCTCTCAGCTCACCAATTTCATCAGTAAATTCTTGGGTACAGTCAAATTCGGAAATGATCAAGTTGCAAAGATAATGGGTTATGGAGACTATCAGATTAGGAATGTTACTATTTCAAGGGTTTATTACGTTGAAGGACTTGGGCATAATCTATTTTCTGTGGGACAATTCTGTGATTCCAATCTTGAAGTGGCTTTTCATCAACACACATGCTTCATTCGCAATCTAGAAGGTGTTGATTTATTGACGGGATCTCGAGGGGATAATCTTTATACACTCTCACTTAGGAATATGATAGCATCCTCTCCCATTTTTCTATTGTCAAAGGCGTCTACAACCAAGTCCTGGTTATGGCATCGTCGTCTATCTTACTTAAACTTTGGTGCTATTAATCATCTTGCAAGACATGGACTTGTCTGAGGTCTCCCTAAGCTCAAGTTTGAAAAGGGTCACTTATGTTCTGCATGTGCATTAGGCAAAACTTCAAAGAAACCCCACAAACACAAATCTAAGGACACCAATCAAGAAAACTCTATCTGTCGCATATGGATCTGTGTGGGCCAATGCGTGTCATGAGTATCAATGGAAAGAAGTACATCCTTGTTATTGTCGACGACTACTCTTGATTTACATGGGTAAAATGTTTGCGATCAAAAGATGAGGCTCCTGCTTTTATTATCAACTTTTTGAAGATGATCCAAGTACGGCTTAAGAAAACCATTCGTTACATCAGAACAGATAATGGAACTGAGTTTGTTAATCAGACATTGCGTGAATATTATGAGAAGGTTGGCATCTCTCATGAAACATCTGTTGCATGCTCTCCACAGCAAAATGGTGTTGTTGAAAGATGAAATCGTACGCTAATTGAAGCAGCCCGCACTATGTTAATTTATGCAAAAGCTCTTTTATTTCTATGGGCCGAAGCGGTTGCCACAGCCTGTTATACCCAAAATCATTCCATGATACGTCGTCGTCACGGTAAAACACCATACGAGCTTTTACACGACAAACCTGTAACACACCCAAAAATGTGTCGCAGCGGAAATATGTCAGGGGGCATTACTTCATATTACAATAGCACAAGATACGAGAGAACGACCTCTAAATGTGTCGTTTGTAAAACAATCTTGTTGATTTTCTAAAATCAAAATAATAGTTGTCCCATAATTGCATCACCATGAAAAACTTGAAAGCGTCACAACGAGATTTGCCTCCCGGTCTCCAAGTTCTGAACACATGCAAATTGACTAAGGATCACCCACTTGGATAATAATCGGTGCTCCTAGACATGACCAGTTTTCCACACGACAACAACTCCATTGAACAAGCCTTATTATGCTACTATGATGCTTTCTCACATCATTGGAACCTAAGAACTACAAACACGCATTAACTCAGGCATGTTTGGATGAAGCTATCAATAGGAACTTCCATTAATTTAACGTCTTTGAAGTTTAGGAACATGTTCCTCCTCCTAATAAAGCGTTTGTTCATCACTCTAAGTGATCTATAAGGTTAAGGCTTGAATGAGTTATGAGGTATTCTGAAAAACAAGCCGGTTGGTCGCTCGGGTTATCGTCAAGAAGAGTAATCGATTTGAAGAGCCTTTCGCTCCTATGATATCCGTTTCCTGCACAATACAAATGCAAAACAAACATATATTTGGCAGTTTTTGTCTGTTTTGGTCGTTTAAGTCTGTTTTTAATGGAAAAAGGTATGTGTAATTAAGCACATACCATTAGCCAACCGGACGGATTTGTGGATCCAGACAAACCTAACTACGTGTACAAGCTTAAGAAAGCTCTTTATGGGTTGAAACAAGCTCCACGCGCGTGGTATGATATGTTGTCCTTCATTCCTGCTATCCAATAACTTCTCAAAAGGCTCAGTGGATCCTACTATGTTCATCCGTAGAGAAGGCAAGGAACTACTACTGGTACAAATCTATGTCGATGATATTATCTTTGCTGCATCTACTCCTGAACTTTGTGATCTATTTGCTAAAATAATGTGTTTAAAATTCAAGATGTCGATGATGGGTAAAATCTCATTTTTCTTAGAGACTTAGTGAATTCATGCTTTAAACTACAGACGATCAATATTGCCAACACCTCATAGTTTGTAAAAGACTTAGGAATGCTTGGAAATACTTTTATAGTTTTATATGCCTTGAAGTTGATTCTCACGGAATAGATTTAAGCTTATTAATTCTTCGAACACGATCTTAAGTATTTGTGCGTACAAGGATTTGCTAATTTCGAGGTATCAAAACCAGCAAGGGGGAAGGAATACACTAGAACGTACAACAAGTACACGTGATAGTTAGGCCATTCTGGGAAGACAAATGTCATAATCGCAGAGAAAATCAATGTTTAACTTGTAACTTTCGGGTGCACTAATTCAACCACATGGGGGTAGAGATATCTTGTGACTTCAAGTATGCATCATTTAAGATACTAGGGGGAAGTGTTGTAAGAAGATTTATTCTAAGCGTGAGAAGATTGGTTACTGATTCAATAAAGGCTTCCTTAAACGGTTAATCACTAAGCTTATTCTTAAAATGAGTAGAAATATTTGATAAAAGAGGTACACATAGGTATGATGATTCCTTTAGATAGTCACTATCCTGTAGGAAGAAATGTGCTCATTTGGGACTTAGCTGACTTAAGTGTTATCATTTCGACTACTTAGAGGGATTAATTGTATACATCCGGGACTTAATTGACTTTGGTGTTACAAGACATATCATCACTATCCTAAAGAGAGAAATGCGCTCATCTGGGACTTAATTGACCTTGGTGTTGCGGTATCAAATTCTTAAAAGGGTTTATTATGTACTCCAGATATCTGGGTTTTATACATCAAGACTGCTTGATGCGGCTTCCAAGAAAGTTTTGAATCTACTCAAGAAAGGATTGCTGGTTTAGGGGGAAGCTAAGACAACATCAACACTGACATCACCAACCTCACAAGCTCAAGTTACATATGTATCTGAATCTGTTCTATCCTCGAAGTTCGATGCAAAGACTTTCATAACTTAGAAAGAAAGTTAAAGCAACGCTGAAGAGTGCTTGGACAGAGAAAGGTCAGATTGACAACCTCTTGAAAGAAATAAGGTTAATGAGGAGCTTGGAAAAGTTTGTTGGTGGGAAATTGTATGAAAGAGACCTACAGCTGCGACAAAAGAACCATATGATTCTATCATATGATGTTCTCATCAATCAGGTCAAACCTCGTACATAATAATCTTGTGATTGTATGTAGTGTAGACTTTATGGTGATATTAAGGAGTGCTCAAGTACAAAATTTTCAAGAATTTCTTAGTAAACTCAAAAATTTTCAAATTATTGTACTCAGCACTGTCTTAAATACCCTCATAATTTGAGGGGGAGCATTAAAATGTTCCTATAAGTTATTCTGTAACATTTTGTCCCTGAACGTTTAATCAATTGATATCCAAAATATCAAGGGATTAACATTTTAGATAAGGGGAGAAAATGTGATTAAATTGAATCTAACGTGTATCGAGATGTGATCAAATAAAATAGACTCAATGCACTCCACACTTAGCATGTACTACGATTACGATGCACATGTTAAGGGGGAGCTTTTAGTGATGATAAAAACATTCAAAGTGTAAACCTTTTGATATTTATATCAAACACTTTGAATGAGTTTTTAAATGATTTTGGTTTGTAATGGTGATGGAATACCCTAAAAGACTGACCATGTACTTAATTTTATGAAGTTATAAGGTGGTTAGGTATAGGTAATCAAATCCAATGTACTTAATTTTATGGATGTGTATGCTAAGGTGGTGTAGGTATAGGTATTTAAAATCCATGATCGTAAGCCAGAAACTGTGGAAGGGATTCTACCATAAGGCTTATATCCACTTAGTTTGAGTTGTAGAGGGAAGTTGTAGAGGGTCTGATTATAAAGGAGCTAAAGTAGGCTAGGAATTATGCGCGAGCGTGAGATGGAGGCTAACACTGGAACATAGAAATCCAAGCAGAGGTCGAGATAGTATAGACGGACTAGTTCCTGAGAATGCGGTAAAGCATTGAAAGGGTTTTTGAAGAGTGTGTAGAATAAGAAAAGTAAGGTAAAGAGTGGGAGAAGGAAAGACAGCTCACCTTCCATAACTACTTAGCAGGCAGAAACCGGGTCAATACATATGCTGTCAGAAACACTTAGGTGTTGTCTGACATTGAAGATAGTCATGGACCCAGTGACGCTATGCACAAACCCCTCCCAGCCACTCAAAGTCGGAAAAGGATTTGTTTCAAAAAATCGCGAGAAAACTCTTTCCATTTACTTTTTCACTCCGAGTTGAGGTTAGTTGATATTGAAACGGTGGGCACTCAGTCCAGCTCAATCACTAAAATTAAAAGTGCAGTATTGAGATCTGAGCGCGGAAAGGTCCATCCATGATACTGATCATTAGGACACTTGTATAATTTCGCCTTTAGCTTGTTATCTCACACAATGTGATATCAAGTAATATCAGTTAGAGTCAACTACGCAAGATCCTTGATTTTGCCAGACATTGTTCCGAGAGTGATACTTTAGGTAGAGTACAATGGAAGATGGAAATCCTGTTGAGCGAACCATCAAACGAGCTCAAGGAGAGTGACTTGTGCGAGTCTTATGAAGTGACAAGGTTGTAACAATGAAAGCAACAATGGTGCGATTATTTATGAATACAACTTTATGTTACGGGTTATGGATCAACGGTTTAAAGAATTTTGAATTGCTTTAAAATCTGATGTGTCACAAAACCATTTAACAAAGTTGACACGTCGACTTGATTTTCAAATCAATTTTCTATATCAATCGGTGAGTAGTAACCACTGGTTCACTTTATCGTTTGTTGCTTTGAGACGTTCTGATAATCGAGAACATGCTGAGTTACGATGAATCTAATCTTATGTGTTAGAAAGATTAATAAATACATGCTAGAACTCCTAGCAAGAAAGCTTCTTCTTCAATGACTCTATCAGATCTGAGTCATGTGCGAATCCTGTAGGGTTTGAAGGGTTGAGATTCACAAACTCAAAAAGCCTAGGCGAAAGGACAAAGCATATTCGTTCCCCCTACTTATTGCCAACTGTTTTTTGGTGTCGGCTATTTTGAGAAAAGATAGGGTGGGGGTTCCTGATTCGATTGGACTCACAAGATCCCAAAGCACATGTTCCAGATACCCGGATGATAGACAACATAAGGACTTCATGAAAGGCCTTCAAATACATATTCAAGACTTTCGCTATCTGGTAAAGAACGTCTTTCTCGACATGTGACGAAGTAAGTATTATAGTTAATGAATCTCAAGGATAAGACGTGCATTAAAGTTTT
Organism: Tanacetum coccineum; assembly: GCA_026074375.1. Classification (NCBI taxonomy): domain Eukaryota; kingdom Viridiplantae; phylum Streptophyta; class Magnoliopsida; order Asterales; family Asteraceae; genus Tanacetum; species Tanacetum coccineum. The sequence continues at coordinate 27,405 of BQNB010019617.1, read as the reverse complement.
TCAAGACAGTCCATTCAAGAAGGTTAGAGCATGTTGGTTCAGAAATCACAACATCCACAAGATGGCAAAGTTTCAAGATGGCGAAGAGATTGTGCTTGGTTGATGATCTCATAAGATGCTCAAAGATCAGCAATTGTCAAATACAAGTGTCAAGGAACAAGCTGCAATCCAGAAATCTAATGATCACTACAAACATACTCCAAGAGAAAACGTCAAGAGTAAGAGCGAGATCTAAAGACTTAATGACAAGCATGTATGCTAGGCTTTAAACGTTTTGTTAAAATGGAGTGGCTCCCTTAGGTGGAGATTGTTGGAACACAAAATGTGTCGGTCATTCCAAGTTGTGATATGTTTAGCTCAGTATAGTATTGTGTCATGTTAAGTATAGAAGCTATTAATTCGGCCCAAGGCTTATGGGAGAGCCCATCATAGCCCATGGGGCTCCTACCGTCCTCATAGTAACTATATATTAAGCCCTCTCCTAGCCTTGGAGTGGGGTTGGTTGTTTTCATTTCTTCCATTTTCAATAGTAATAACCATTTATCATATCCATTATTATTCTCTCACTAACACATCACAACCCAGAATCTCTCTCTCTTCTTATTCTGGTGGAAACATTAGAAGATTACATGTTTCTTCAATAAGTTTTGTAAAAAGTGGCTGATATCACCACTTATTCTGTAAAAGTATGTAAAGAGCAGGATGTAAGGGAAGTTGACTGTTATGGGAATGCCAACTTAGGGTGTCTTTGTCATGTCTATGATCGAGGCATTTGTCTATATGTTTGAGTATTCATCATGGAACGGTTAGAGGAAAGTTACTAGCAACCGTACCTTATTTGTTGGCTTAATCTATTTGTTTTGTAAATTTTGTTTTTTTTCAACACCTATTTACTTCTTTCCCGTAGCAAGTACCCTACGATTACACGACAAGGACTTGATACGAGCATGCATGTCTATTTGTTGTTACAGCCATATGTATTCGTGTCGTCAGCTGCTCTTGTTGGTTGACGGCTATGTTTGATTGAAACCTGTAGATAGCTCCCTACCCTATATTGTTCTTCATTCTAACCGCTAGTTAAACACGAACAGGGATGTGATCAGATTGTATATGTCTATTCCGCCATTATAGCCGTGTATGTACGATGCAGCTGCCTTGTTGGTGTGGTACTTATGGTGAAAGATTGTTGAATGATAAACATAAGCCTTTCTTAACCAATTTATCGTTTTGACTTGTTTTCCTTAGCTTTAGCGGTGGGGAGATGTGTATCTTGTCAAGCTTTGTGTAGAAAATGACTAATCACGATCTGGAGCCAATTGAGCATACCATTTAATGTCTGCACCTAGATTAGTTGAGTGATCTGAGTGTTTTCATTTCCATATTTCGTTTGAGAAGATTAGTTATGTCAGGGTTTTAGGACCAAACGATGGCTTAAAAGGAAAAATCTTAACTTTCGGTTGGGACACATTTTCTTGTGCAGCTCTGATACCACTTGTTAGGTCTGAATTTCAGGATCAATAAGCAATAAAGTGTTTAGTCTAGAGAGAGAAAGTAGAGAGAGAAAGAGGGAGGAGGAGGATTAGAGAAAAGATAGAATGAGATTAAGAAACTTGGAAGACACACCTCACAAATGAGGTGGTGGAGGGGTATTTATACCCTTTTATAATAATGAGCATAAAGCCCTTGTCTTTTAGACTTTTACCATTTAGCCCCCTTGTCTTTTAGACTTTTTCTATTTAGCCGAGTCTTGTGACTTTATTTTAGTCACAAGCCTTTCACTTACCCTATTACACAATATTATTTTTCTATTTATTACAAGACTTTTATCTCAATAAGATCGTCACTTTTATCAATCCTAACAATCTTCCCCCAAGGGATGATCATTGAGATCTCTCTTTAATCACATTAATGATTATCATTTTCTTATTCGTAACAATCTCCCCCTAACGGATGATCATTGAGATCTCTCTTGTGACTTTGATCTTTGAACTTTAAATCTTGTTTGTCTTGATTCTTGTTGTGTAATAGTGGTCTTGTTCCAATCATCATTGTTTACCATCATTGTTTACCATCATTGTTTACCATGAATCCATCTTGATTTGTCTTTTGAAGCTTCTAACCAACATACTCATACTTTCTTGACAACTTACACTCTTCCTCATGTAGAACCTTTGTCTTGATCAATAACTTGACGATTTGATGTTCTTTGATTTATCAGAGTTGCGGAAGTGTATCTTTAAACTTTATGTATGAGATATGAAGGTATGAATTATGATGGTGTTCTTGTTTCTAAAAGGTAGAGATGTTGTTAATGTTCTTCCCCCTAATTGCTTCCCCCTAAATAAACAACTATTCGTATACACATACTTCACATTTCTTCCCCCTAAATGTTGCACTCTATCAAAATATCCAGCTTGAACACTTCTCTTCCCCCTGATTGCATTTGATGACCATCAAACATAATCATAATCTTGTTGCACCTGAATATTCGATAGTGTAGTCATGTGTGAAGTGCGGTCGAAGCATGAGAGTCAACTACTAACTTCAATTCCAACAATCTCCCCTTATCAAAATTGTGACATCATAAGTAACCTTGGTAATCCAACACTTCACTTGAATGAATCAAGGAAATGTTGTTTGTGTTTTTCGAAAACAAATTCCAAAAAACACGATAACAACTAGATCACTTAGATTACTAGTTAACACTAATTGAATCATAAATCATTCATTTTCAAATTAGTGACCTACGTTCAGCGTTGGCTTTGATGTTAGCACTGGTAGGATTTCCATTCATTCATTGTGAAATACTTAATTTTGTTGATGACAGTGATAAAGGATGAGCGAGGCTAATAAAAAGTTCATGCCTACTAAAATGTTGAAACTAAATGTCTACTTTAGTTTCCTAAATCCTCATCTCCTAGGTGTTCTAAATTCAAGAGTTACCAACCAAGTCCATACATTCTCCAGTCTCAAAATGCACAAACTGGAACTTGAGACGAACAAGAAGTGTAAAGCCGAGGCTGCTTACTTAAAGCTACGCAACCCTTTTATTCCTCATATAGGAGATGAACTCAATGAGCTTCTTATTAAAGTCTCTACAATTGAATTCTCAATGATTTTATCTTCTCATGACTTTAGCAGCTCAATACAACTGAGCTAAAGGATACTTCCCCCCCACGTTTAATGAACTGATGAAGAAGTTTAAAGGGTTTTAAAGAAATCAAGTTCATGAATTGGAGATGAGCAACCAGGTGTATTTGGAAAGAAATTCCGTCCAAACTAGAAGACTTTACAAAGACCGTCACAAGTCTTAATTGATCGTTCTCTAGGGGAATAGCGAGATAGATTTGAAGTGTATGTCGCCTAAATCTAAAGGTTGGGGGAAGAGTATTTTTGTGTTTTTATGTTTTTTAGAAAGCAAGTAAATCTTGGGTTTGAAGGGGTTTTGATTTAAACTACTAACTACTAAATGTAGTATATTGGAAATCATAACACAATTGAATGACTAGTGGATTAGCCAAGTTTTAGAGAGAGAAAGTAAGAGAGAACTTTCTAGTGAGGGAAAATAAACTTGTATTATGTAAATGACTAACCCACCTCTTCCATGGCATGGAAGAGGCGTATATAGTAACAATAAAATCGGCCATAAGGCCTTAGTAGTGGGCTTACATGTTGGGTTTAATACCCGACCCATTACTGAATGTTATACATTAACTACTTAACTACGAGCAACAATAAACGGTAAAATACACGGGGTGACCGAGTCTTTTTCTAATATCTAACAATCTCCCCCTAAGGGAGGTCACCCCAGAAAATACTAAATTAAGCTATGTAATGTTGATCTTATGTTCAGCTCGTAGTCTTTGATTCTTCATACATTAATTTCTTTGTACATAATGTAGTGATCTTTGAGCTTAGTTCCTTTGACTTGTGTGATCTTTAAGCTTTATTTGAGATCATCAGCCACAGTAAATCTCTTAATCATCCTTGTTGTGGTATTGCCTCCATGTAATGTTGTGGCCTTCGGATCGGCATGCTCACACTTATATGGATCATGATAGAACGCATCAGAGTTGCAGAAGCTGTGTTGTAGGTCTTTCAGTTATCATGATGTCTTTGATTAGGAATATTAAGTGTGAGCATGGGGTTGTGAATTGACATGTCTCTTTCCCCCACGCAGCTGTTACGTCTGGGGATTCACTGCAAATATAGTTAAGTAATAAACAAACAAAAGTGTCTTTGTTCACTTTCGTTGAATACGGTTGCAAGAACCACGGTTCCTCGTTAATCAGTATAAATACTGCTTGTGAACAGGTAGAATTCTGAAGAATCTCCTTGACAGGGTTTCGTAGCTGCGCTAGCCGTTCTCAAACCGGGCGTCTCAAAGATAAACAAAAGCTATGAGTGAGTGAACTAGTGAATTAAGAACCCACTGATTAATGAGAAATTGATTTGAAAGTCAGTCGCGTGTCACTCAGAAAAGAGTTTTTGTGACACATCGAAGGTTTTATAGCATAACATCAAATTTCATCATAAACACTTTAGTTTTGAAAGATATACAAATCAATGTGCTCGAAAATCAGTTGTTGAGCAACATCGAGGAGGTTTTCCAAAAAACTTTCGTCAATTCACTGCTTGGAACAAGTTTGATTCATAATGATCGCACATTTGTTGCTTCATCTTTGCTCACAAGTTTGATCCATAATGGTATCTCACATGTCACTACAAAGAGCTTGTTTGATGTGGACTCAGTAGATTTTCCATCTTCATTGTGAGTTACTTCGTATCACTCGGATGTTCTGGGCATTTTCCATGTTGGTTTATGTTAGGACTTCTAGATATTGACTAGTTATCATAGGTGTGTGTTGAGCAACGCAGAGTTTGTATTAGTGTCCTACAGATTTATGATGGATCTCTTGATTAGACTCTATAGTGTATTTTTTAGTTTTAATAGGGACGAGGCTGGTGCTGACTAGCACATTTTTCAATATCATATAACTCGGAGTGAGAGAGATGTTAGAAATGTATTGATCTCCGTAGAAATGATACAGAATCTTGAGGGTCTTGAGTGGCTAGGGAAGGTTGTGCCAGGTTATAACTGGGTCTATGTTACTTGTCTTTAATGTCAGCGAATCAACCATGTGAATTCTGACAACTATGTAGTGAACCTCGGTTTCTGCAGAATCGTTTAGGCGGGCTGCTTTTCTTTTCACCCTTTATCTTAACATTTCTTTTTCATTCTTCAACCCCTTCAGTGCTTACCGATACATCATTACTAGTACCTTGTTGGGTTTATTCCAGTACTCGCTCCATCTCAGTCGGCACTATTCCCTTGTTCTCACTTTACTCCTTTTTTGCATCATACCTAAGGACTTCTACACCAACTAGTGGATTGTCCCTGGGTAGATCCCTCCGGCTCTGGCGGGATCATGGGAACAAGTACCTAACCATACCATCCTTATAACTTCGATAAAGTAAGTGCAGGGTCAGTCTTTTGGTACTGTTCTCTTCGCCTTAAAACCAATTAAAAATCAACTAGTGTACTTGTGATATAGATATCAAAGCCATTGTACCTCGATTGTTTTAATTATTTAGAAATGCTCCCCCTCAATAAGTGCGTCGATTTTCGAAATTGTTTGGCACATGGAGGGAGGACTACCTGCTTGAGTCTTAATATATCACATTTTTATCAGATTTAATATTTAAATCACATTCTCTCCCCTGATAAAAAATTTCAAACCCTTTGAGATTTAGGATCTCAATTGATTTAAATATGTTAGAAAATTTAGCGTGAAAATATGGTCTGATTAAATACACAGCTGATAATTGGAAACATTTTAATGCTCACCCTTATAATCTATGAGGGATTTGTTTTAGGTCAGTTCATGATGAGTTTTATAAATGATTGGGATTAACAAGAAACTCATGATATAAATTATTAACTGGACAAATAACACTGAGTACCAACAGACTTATTATGATGTTCATGATTATGTTTGAGACATGACCTGATAATGGTTCAATACGAATGTGTCACAGTATTTTGTCCTTCGTTGCATATCTGTATGTCTGTCTTTGATACTCATCTGATGGAAGTTTGATGTTGTCTAGCTTTCCCCCGAAACCACATCCTTTCTTAATTAGATTCCAAATCTTTGATTGCTGCTCACTGAGGAAGAAGACTTGATGTATAGAGCCTTAATGTACAAAGTTACACAAGAGTTGAAAAATGTCGTATACACCAAAGTCATTTATGTCCCTGTGATGAGCGTTATTTCTCCTTACAAGATTAGTGATTGATATTAAAGTGAAAGCACCACAGGTTAGACTAAGTTCAGATGTCAACAAATTATCCTATATAAATAGCGAAATGACTAATACCTAAGTCAACTAGTCTCGGATATGTATACATTTCTTCCTGACTGGATTATTTGGACTCTATACTAATGGTTTCATCCATTAATCTATGTGTGCCTCTTTATCAATTATTTATTTTTTTAATTATATTCTTAGAGTTTGAATGTTTAAGGGGAGCATTACTTGATATATCAGAAACACTTCAAGGCTTTTAACATGTTGTGATTATATCGCTTCATTGTATAGTTCTTTTAACTTTACTTTGAGGTGTTGGCAAAGTGTCGGTCGTATGTAGTTTAATGCCTGATATTCACACATAAGTCCTCAAGTTTTGCACATAATAAGTCCATAAAAGTAAATCCCATATGATATCTAACAGCCTTGTAGTTAGTTAATATAAATTAAACTCCCTTGAGATTGTGATCCGTCATTATTCAATAAACTTTATCCGTTTTTGTATAGTGACACTGATCGTGAAAAGACCGTTTTAAATGATTATTTGATGACACTTTATCCCTCGCAAAATAATGACCCGTTTTCTATTTAAGAGTTGTAAGTCGTTGTTAGTCGAAGTCAGGTCTAATTGTACTCATTCAAAAAATCTTTTTGGGGGATACTGTAAAACACGATTCACTATGTAGAGAGATAACTTTTTTTACCACATGGTTATATACAAATAATTTTTTGTAGAGATCATTAGAAGAAAAATTATTTGGTTAAAATGAAGTACTTCTTCTCTTTATCAAGTAAATATTGTACTTAAAAACGTATTACATAGATCGAGGGTGCACGGATATGAAATAGATCCATGCCGGGAGAACTTTAATCAGACCTGTTGATTTGGAACAACCGTCTTTTTGGGACATTGCTTTCCTCATTTTGAAGGGCGTGGTTTCACCAGTCAGAAATAACTGCAAGCCATAATGATCTGTGTTTTGATATGTCTTTTTTGAACTTCTGTTCGAGCTTAATTGTTAAAGACTCCGTGTGTCATTATTCGAATGACATCTTCATAGGTTTGAAATGTTATCAATAAACAGAGACATGTCTTGAAAAAACTATTTTGGTAATTTTCCAATTGTTCTGATTTTTTATGGTTTGTGTAGGTTTTTATTTTTTTGTACTTTTCTTTTTGGTTTTTTAATATGTACTATATTTATCATAGGATATCGAACGGTTTCTTTACTACTATTCTTCTTCCTGTAGTTGTTTAAGGAGTTCTTCTGGAGACATACTCTTCATACTAGTCAAGGAGTAGAAATTCGAACCGCTTCTATCGTAGGTAATGCTTTGGTGAATTTTGTCCCTGACGAGCTGGATAATCCGTCGTCACGAATTACTAATTCAACCACGCAACTTTCTTTTACTTGCTCTCGTATAAAATCGGTGTCGTTTGTCAATGTGCTTGGACGGGTATGTGCCTGGATTTATTGCAGTATTGAGAGCAATGGCCTACTGCGATTATCACAATACAGAGGAATTTTATTAAAGGCTCAAATGCGCGTAGTCCTGAAAGCTATGACGCTAATCCAACAAGTTCTTAGCACAACATCCAGAAATTGGCAATGTATCAGCCTCCTTTGTGTTGAAATCGCTGTGCTCTTCTGTGTCTTTGATGACCAGCTGACTAATTTAGCCCCAAGGAAACTGAGCACACATCCTGACGTACTTCTTGTCTTTGTCTTGACCAACCTGCTTGGTCCGCATTTGCTAGGCCGTTAGTGCCTTAGGCGATGTCTTCGGATACCAAAGCCGCCCAACTCATTGGTTCCTCTGAGATACCGTAAAAAGACTCCGTTTAATGTGCTTCAAGGTGCATTCTTGGTAGGCTCGAGGCATGATACCTAGCACACATGCATACAACGAATACAAGGTAGGGCTATCTGGCTGTGAAGGTACATTAGGGAGCCAAACCAATACTACGAGCAATCGAATGTCTGGTCAATTGGAGTCCCTAAGGGGAGTCATCATCACAGTTTAAGTCGACTCCAACCATTTGGGTGTCATCTACAGGATCACACGGAAGATGATCATCCCAAATTTCATTAATATTTCTAGAGCATAATTTTGACTTGATAATAAAAAATGCCTCTGGGATTTTGTAGAAATCTTGTGCAATCCTTGGAAAGAAAGACATTCTGTCCCAATCTCCTTGACATTTGAAATTTAGATACTCATGCTCATTAGGAAAATATGTCTCACGATTTAGGATCTCGGGTTCGAGGCAAATATGATTTCATCTACATATATTTGAACAAGAAGGATATGTTTGCCTGTTTTTCGAGTGAATACTGTCGGATCAACTTCACCTTTGGAAAATTTGTTGTCCAGAAGAAATCATGACAATGTGTTATACCACGCCCGACGAGCTTGCTTTAAACCATACAAATCCTTTTTCAGACGATAAACATATGTCGGATGGTCTGGATCAACAAACCCCTCTGGTTGACAAACATAGACTTCTTCCTTCAATTCGCCATTAAGAGATTGTTAGGTCTTGAATATAGGATCAAATAAGCAATAAAGTAATAGTCTAGAGAGAGAAAGAGGAAGGAGGATTATGAAAAACACGCTTAGAAACACATAGAAGACACACCTCACAAATGAGGTGGTGGAGGGGTATTTATACCCTTTTACAATGAATGACCATGGAGCCCTTATCTTTTAGACATTTACAATTTAGCCCCTTTGACTTATAGTCTTTGACTATTTACCATCTACCTAACCTATTACACAATAATATCTTCATTATTTCATTTTATAAGACATTTTATCTCTTATTGATCGCGTCCACTTTTATCAATCCTAACAAATCTTCCCCCAAGGGACGGATCATTGAGATTCTCTTTGATTGCAGTTAATGATCATCAAATTTTATTCGTTACAATCTCCCCCTATAGGCATGATACATCTCTCTTGTGACTTTTGTTCTTTGAACTTTCATTGAGATCTCTCTTGTGACTTTGATCTTTGACGATCTTTAATGCTTGTTTGTCTTGAGTCTTGTTGTATAATAGTGGTCTTGTTCCAATCATGCTCTTGTGATCTTGATCTTTATCTTTTCATTTTCTTTTTCCTTTTCCTTTGAGTTCTTTTCATGTCATCATTCTTTACCACGAATCCATCTTGATTTGTCTTTTAAAGCTTCTAACCAACATACTCATACTTTCTTTACAGCTTACAATCTTCTCTTGTAGACATTTTGTCTTAATCAACTTGACGATTGAGGAAGTTCCTTTGATTTTATCAGAGTGCAGGAAGTGTATCTTTGAACTTTGAGTATGAGAAATGAAGGTAAGAATTACGACGGTGTTCTTGTTTCTAAAAGGTAGAGATGTTGTTGATGTTCTTCCCCCCAAATAAACAACCATTCGTATGTATATACTTCACATTTCTTCCCCCTAATTGTTGCGCTCTATCAAAATATTCAGCTAGACACGTTCTCTTCCCTGATTGCATTTGATGACCATCAAACATAATCATAACCTTGTTGCACCTGAATATTCCATAGTGAAGTCATGTGAGGGGTACACAATCTTAAGCATGAGAGACAACTTCTAACTTCAATTCCAACAATCTCCCCTTATCAATATTGTGACATCATAAGTAACCTTGGTAGATTGGATGTGCTTAATTACACATTACTTTTACCTTTAAAACGGGGAAGCTCCTAAAATAACCAAAAACGGACTTAAAATGCCAAATATATGCTTGTTTTGCTAAATTGTATTGTGCAGGAACGGATAACTCAGACGATGCACTGTGCGAACGAATAAAACAAAGCAAAATCGACACACTAATAATAACCGGTCTCGCGAATCCGAAAAGACTGTGATAAGACAAAGCCAAAAATCGAAGCGAAGTCAATCAAGTCAAAAAGTCAATAGGAAAAGTCATCTTGACGTCTAAAGTCAAAGTTCAATAACTCGACGGCCTAAAGTCAAAGAAATATTAAGTTTAGGGACTGAAATTGTAATATCCCTAACTTGTATTTTAAAAGAGGATAAAGAGAAAAATAAGCAAGGGTGATTGTGCAATCTACTCAAAAGTAACCATTTGGGGGGGCTTTTTCTGCCAACGTCCCCATACTTGTACAACCATAGGAGTTGTTTGGTGCAAGTGGTATAATAACCCTTGGGGACTTGTTTTGCCAAGTCCCCAAAACTCTTATAACCACAAGGACCATGACTGAAAGAGAAATATACACCTTCAAGGACCATTTTTGCCAAGTTCTCAAACCCACACCCTGTCACTCTCTTTTTTACAACTTCTTTTCCCGCCCTTATTTTTCCCCCCAAAAACAATTCACGGGGTAACTTCACCCTCTTTACCCTGCAACCCAAAACCACCCAATGTGTCAAACCTTTCTCCCCCCTCCACTATCCCTAGAACCCATAAAGTATGCCATGGTGGCAATCCCACCAATTTCGAGCAAAAGGGACGGCTAAGATTGAAGGCCAGGATTTGTTTGCTCTCTCCCTCTCACACAACAAACACAAGCCTCAGTTATAAAAGAAGAGGAAGACAGAAGAAAAGAGTAGTTTTAGTTAGTTGTTTTTATTTTAATTTTCAGTTTTGTATTTTCCTTAAATATTAAGCATTTTACTTTCAAGTTTTTTTAAAATAGCTTTAAAGCTCTTGTACTCTTCTCTTATAAGCTTGTACTTCTTCATTTGTTCAATACGATTCAGTTTACAAGTGTTCTTGTCATTTGTTTTCAAGTTTAAGTGATTTTCATCAAATAACTATTAATATAGCTTCATTTGAGCATTTTTACTTATGCACAAGGGCTCAAAATATTAGCTATAGTTCTGTTTTAGTGACTTCATTTACTCCAATTCTTATATTTGATTATATGGACACTTGAGTAGTTTTGAGTTAATTTGGAAGCAACAAGGTGCAAATAAGTCAAATTAAGCTTTTGTGCGTTTTTAAGGTTAGACGGCTTTTGGAAGCCATTAGGATCAAGACTCTTCCTTGGATGATGTCTAGGTGAGAAGACTCTTCAAATTTCGGTTTCTACTTTCTAAAATTTAATTTAGCTAATTCATAGCTTATTTAAAATTGCTTATTTCTTTTAATATCCTCTCATATTAAATCCTGTTCATTTAGCTTAATTAGCCTATAGGTATTTTAGTTTTATGCATGTTCTAGTTATATTTCATTCTAGTTCTTTATTACTTAAAAATTACTGTCATAAAATTGTTTAGTATAAGCTAGTAGAGTAAGTGCTTATTTCTACTAATAAGCTGGGCATTTTAGAGCTTGAATAGCTTAGTAAGCTAGTTATAACAGTAGTAGATAAAAGGATTTAAGAGGCATTTTAGCTTTTTAAAATTAGAAATCTAAGGACTACTTTATGTATTATCAGTTTTCATTTTAAGGTGTGTTTGGTTTATGCTTATTTGACTCTTAAAGTCAACAGCATTCTTTCAAAGCTTTTCAATAAGTTGTGTTAGCTTTTATATCATAGTTTTAAAAAAGTTTTCTAAAAGCTTGTTATTTGAATTCCAAAATTTTGAGTTTAAGAAGCTTTCATTTTGCACCACGGCAGAGCTTCTTAGGTGTATATTGGTTTCAACTTTGAGAGATTTAGGGCCTCATAGTTTTTATTTTAGCAATGATAGGAGTTGCAGTACCTACGTGAGTTTGTTTAGAGGATCATAACCACAAAATTTAGCTTGCATTTTTTGTAATTTGCAATTGCATCAGGCAAACCAGTTTTTCAATCAGTTTTGTGTTAAACATATATCTAGTTCAATTTAGCTTTAGTCATTAGAAATAGAATCTGTAGAATTTAGCCACATTTATAGTTCTCCATTAGATATATTAGGGCACCATTTTAACTTTCAATTTATAAGCTCTTAGAGTAGCTCTATTTGAACTGGCAAAATTAGTATAGCAGCAATATTGATTCCTAGTTCAATTTCTCATTGATTTCTTATTTTTAGTTTTAATGTTTAGAAACCTTTTAACTAGATTTGCTTAATCACCTTAGGACAACTTAAATCCAAATTTTTAGCTTGTAAGGTTCAAAAATAAGCTTTTTAGCTTATTTAAAAAAGCTTATTTCAGTTTTAAGTCAAAAATGCACTTTTTACATTTCATTTTCTTTTTTTTTTTAAATTTGTTTAAGCCTAGTAATGGTTCGTTTAGTTATTTTTAGTGGTTATCATTAAGTCAATAAGCATCTTTTGTTTTTCATTTTCATCCACAAATAAGCTGGGAATAAGCCAAAACCCAAAAAGATCTTAAAACCTTTAGTTTCTGTAACAGGAATCAAAAGCTTAAGTTTTTAGCTTATCTAGTGGATTAAAGTAGAAAGTGCTTTTGTTAATGTTGTAGAGGTTAAGCTCTTTTATAACTTTGTAGTTTTGAGTTTTTGCTGATTCTCAATTTTTAATAAGCCAAAATTAAGCCATAAGCGTAGGGTCTGTTTTGTATATCTTTGATAGTACAGGGTTACACGTTTTCATAGTAGTGTAAATTCCCAAATCTTTGCCCGCCTACCCTTTACTTTTGTCTTTTACACTTTCTACCCTAGAGTTTGCAAAAAAAAAACAATAAAAATTAGGGGGTGAGACCAAGACTTGGCTCCCCGGGTTCTTCTCGTGAGCAAGCACTTCGAACCCGGGGACCTCTCGATACAAACCCCACTTTATAACCCACATCTTACCCCTGCGCCCTTTGGGGTCTTTTTCGGTAAAGCTCAAGAGGGCTCTTAGTATTTATGTACATTTTAGCTCAATAAGTTGTTAAGCTGTTCAAGCTTATTTTCGGGGATTATTTCTTATAGCTTCATTTTGGTTTCTTCATTTTTCTTAGGACTGTTTTAGCATCTTGTATTTTGTAAAAAGCAAATTCAGAATTTGTCATGATCGTTTAATATTTTTTATAATTTAATTTAGTTAAAAAGTTTATTTTAATTCATAAATATTATTAAAAATTTATCAAAAAATTTATTTTGCTTTTTTTGAAAATTTTCTTTTATAATCTTCGTTTGTAGGAAAAATATAAAAGTTTTCGCTCTAGGGTCATTTTTTACAAACTTTGTGTCTTTTAAAGAACGGGTCGGGTGCGGTTTTTTGTCTTTGACTCGTTTTTGGGTCAAACGAACTACCGTTTTCGAGGTCTAGGCTTTTCTTCTTCGTTTGTACCTTTGTTATTTGTCCCCAGTTGGAGGAGTTTAGAAGCATAATATTTCTTCGTAGGTGTTTTTTTTATAAGATTTTTAGGTTTTACACCCTGTTTAGTTAGGGATTCGTGCTTTGTGTTTTTTTAGCTTTTATCAGAATTTTTAGGTTTTTCTTAAACGGGTTTTTTTATTCGGTATTGTTTAATATGACTTTTTCACTCTTCAAAATCAATTCTTCATTCATAATCTCGAATCTTTCGACAGTATCGATTTCCAGTCCTAGCCTCGTTGGGGATAAACGACCCGGGAAAGCTCTATACTACTTCTCGGTTTTACTGATTGTTGATTTTTACACTTATTTATATATTTTATATTTTATTATATATTATATATATTTACGGTGTGAATTTCACCAATCAGTAATCCAATACTTCACTTGAATAAATCAAGGAAATGTTGTTTGTGTTTTTTCGAAAACAAATTCCGAAAAAACACGATAACTACTAGATCACTTAGATTACTAGTTAACACTAATTGAATCATTAAACAATCATTTTCAAATTAGTGACCTACGTTCAGCGTTGGCTTGATGTTAGCACTGGTAGGATTTCCATTCAATCATTGTGAATTATATTTAAGTATCACTCTTGAATGTTCCGGCAATGTCCAATAAGACATGCAATATCACCTTAGAAATAATAAGCGGACTCTTGTACTTTTGGTTATCTTTGATGTTTGATACAAATGTACTTTTGTGTCTTATGTGAGAGTTTATGATAAATTGATTCTCATTTGGCTTTAGGGGACTCAAATAAGTGCGTTTTGGTTTTGTGATCGGATTGGCTGTGGAGCAGACTGAATTTTCTATTATTCAAAATATCGGAGTGTGTTGTCAAAATAGGATTAAGCGTTTAATATCTGTGGACAAATGAAATCAGAAATTCTTTTTGAGGGAATTCTTGAGATGGTGGGAAGGGTTGTGCATTTGCATCACTGGGTATTGATGTCTTTCTTCAATACCAAATATCATATTTGTGATTTCAATAGATTATGTATTGACCCGGTTTTTGCCTAAGTTGTCTGGAGGGATTCTTTCTTTTCACCCGTTATCCTTACATCTCTTTTCATTCTTCAACCCCTTCAATGTTAAACCTAAGCTACTTTGTCCTTCGTTATGCATCTTGTTGGTTATTGTTACGATGATGTAACTCATTTCTTAGTTAAATTATTTCCCATCACACATTCTACTCCATCATACCTAAGGACTTATATTCTATCTATGGAATGTCCTTGGGTAGATCCCTCCGGTTCTGGTTGGATCATGGGATAATACCTATCCCTTACCACCTTTATTTTCTTTTGATCATTGTGAGTAGTTGGTGGATGGGTATTTAAGATCGAAACAATAAAACCATTTGAAATCAATCAAAGTGTTTGATATATATCAAAACATTTTACACTTTGAAGTTTCAATTTGAGATATATCTCAACCTACACAGTGGTGCATTGAGTTTCATAATTACTGTGCACCATGAAAGAAAGAGTTGATTGCACTTGGAGTTCTTTTAGATCACTTTGATATTCCCCACACTTTAAGCATTTTTCTTCTTGATCACATTTTTAATCGCCAATTTTCTCCCCCTCAAAATAGCATACCAAATGATATTTTTGATATCAATGGATTAAAATAGCTATATGAGAATTTAAAAAATACACATGGGAGAATGGAATTATAGTTATGATTATGATTTGGAACCTTTCTGAACATTTTAAACAAATTTGAAAAACTAGTTATGTCAAAGTATGTCGATATCTAAAAGTCTTTGTGGTCCCTCTCTTTTGACTGCTTATTGGTCAGTAGAGTTGCTCACTCCTCTTCATGTGTAAATTTCATAGTAACGGTGGGAGAAGCCGGACACAATCTTCACCATTGTTGCATGCTTATCGATATATACAGATTTGACAACAAGCCTACTGTTAAATCGATTATTATTAATTTGTTGACATAAAACCTTTTCTTTTATCCCCCTCAAGAATATACAATATCAAATAAGTAACCGGAGGAACTTCAGGGAGTGTTAATACATCACACTTTGAAAGATTTTGATAAATCTTTTTGAGTAACTCTTGAAAATTTGTGTTCAAACTTTTGTATACCATTTTACTTGAGCTCAAGATTTTGAATATCTTAAATGAAATAGCTCAAGTCCAAGAAGTTGTAAACTTCCCGCTGTGAGGATAAATGTACAAAAATGTACACTTTCCTTTATTTGAAGAATGAGTCATAAGTTGAATATGTTACGAAGTCGTATATGTCCCGAGCACACTTTCTGAAAAGATGTGATAAAAAATTGCTGGGGACAAAGAAAGATTTGTCTTTCTTTCTTTTAAGATTATAGAAGGCAATGGAATCGCTCTAACTTTTCTTAATTTGAAAACCGGGTTGTTATCTGAATATTTAATAAATAATACCATTTATGTGCGAGCAAACTTTTTGAAATATTTTTGAAATCTTTTTTATTTTTTAAATGAATAAATTTTGCTCAAAACAAGAAGATTTCTCTTCTTTTTAAGGTAAAGCGCACTGAAACGTACACTTCCCTTTTATTTGAAGACCGGGTTGCAATCTGACATTTGATTACAAACCATTGACTTGAGCTACAAAACTTTGAATGTTTTATTTGAATAGCTCAAGACCGAAAAGATTTCTCTTTTCGTTGTTAAGGATAAATGCACTGAAACGTACATTTTCCTTTTATTTAAAGCACGGGTTGCAATCTGATATATGATTACAAACCATTGACTTGAGCTACAAAACTTTGAATGTTTTATTTGAATAGCTCAAGACCGAAAAGATTTCTCTTTTCGTTGTTAAGGATAAATGCACTGAAACGTACATTTTCCTTTTATTTAAAGCACGGGTTGCAATCTGATATATGATTACAAACCATTGACATCGAATTTAGACAACAACTTTTGGAACCCATTTAAGCACGGTGCTAACGGGTTTACCAAATTTTGAAAACCAATTGAAAGTTGTGTCAAGTCGATGTAAAGATGTTGAGTTCCAACGAGGGCTTGAAACCGGTGTTTCATTTGAAAACAGCTCTCGTGGAATCAACGGAGATTTAAAATTCCTCTTGATATTCCATTGATTTTTGAAACTCGGTGTTTCAAATGGAGTTTTAAATCTTGTTGACGAAGAAGATTTCCATTTGTTAATGTCATTTGATGAAACATCCTGAAAATTTGTTTCGTTTGAAACTCTTCCTTTCTTGTTGATGGTTGAAGCAAAGTCATTCTTGTTTTGCATCGAAAGCATTTCTGATTTGGAATATTTGAAAGATTTCGAATGACTTTGCTTTGGCCTCCACACTTGTTTTACCGGTGTAAAACGAGAGTGTGGAGTAACAAAAACGTGATTCTTTCCTTTGAAAGTACTTGTCTTAAAACTCTTTTGAGAAGAAGATGCTTCAAAAGTTTGAGATTCCTTAATTGGGCTCCACACTTGTTTTACCGGTGTAAAACACGAGTGTGATGTTTCAAAAGATTGATTATTTTCATTTGAAGCTCTTGTCTTAAAACCCTTATGAGGAGAAAATGTTTCAAAACTTTGAGATTTCTTAGAAAACTTCCTATCTTTTTGTAAAGAATAGGTTGTAAACTGAGAAACCCTTCGTGAAAACGGTTTTGAAGATTCACCCGTGTGAACCTTTTCCGAAACACTTTCTTTAGGTTTTGAAGATTTTGAAACATTGATGTTCCATTTTTGCCGATTAAGAGAATCAAACTTCACTTTTAAAGCATTATATGAAGTCCTCAACTCATGATATTCTTTTTGACAAGAACGAATATCTTGAGATGCCAATTTTGATTCCAAATATGCAATTCGTTTTAAAAGCTGATCTTTTTCATTTTTAGGCAAAGACTGTGTAGTGACTGGTTTTGACAAACTCTTTTGCACATCAACTTTGGGAGTAAACCATGATTTTGAAATTTGAGAGTTTATCAACAATTTATCAGCTGGTGGTTTTCCCAAAATTGAATGTTTATCAAACTTAGTTTGCACAGACTTTCCTTTCAGATTTTCCAATTGAGTTCTCAAATGATTAATTTCTTTCAAAAATTGATCCTTTTCAGCTTTAGAATCATCAACCTTACGAGCCAATTGTCGTTCAAGAACAACTTTCGTTTTTTCAAGTTTTTCAAAATACGCCTCAAATTTAGCTGTTCTGTTCGACAATTCAAGCTTGACGTCATTAAAATCTTTTGTTTGTTGAGTTAAAACCTTTTCAAGCTCGACAAACTTTGTTAGAAACTCACATTTGGCATTATCACAAACATTCTCCCCCGATTCCATGTTAAGTTCAGAAATATCCAACTGCTTCTTTTTGAAAAATTCAATTTTTTCGAGAATGTTTTTGAACTTAGTTTCAGCAAATTCAAACAATTGAGACTTCAGATTTTCTGCCTCGTCTTGTGTTACATTTGAAGTTTTTGTTTGGACCCGCGACTTTTTGATTGAATCAAACAAGTTTTTGTAAGTCAACTTCAAATGTTCATTCTCCTTAATTAATGACGCCACACGATATTCCAACTCAATGTTTCTCGTTTCAATCTCATCAAAATCGTCCTTAACTTTGGCTTCATCACATTGATGTGTCTCAACTTTTGACCTTTGAACCGACTCAAACAAATCTTTATAAGTCTGTTTCAAATGAGCATTTTCGAGTTGTAATGATGCCATAAAATTCTCATTTTCTTTTTGCACTGTTTTCAAAGAATTATTTTCTCGAGACTTGTGTTGAAGTGCGATTTCAAAAGCAATACTCTTTGCCTTAGATTTTGACAAATCTTTTTCCAATTCAACAATTCGTTTTGACAATCCCTGAGTGACTTCAAATGAAACATCGTTTGACTCTTTTGAAATTCTTTCAATTTCATCATGTAAATCCTTATTCCTTATTTCCACACAAGAAGTTATGACAAGATTCTTGATATCTTCAGTTAAGGATGCTTCCAAAAGTTGATCTTTCAACAAATCATTTTGATTCTCAATTTCATCAAGATAGACATCATTTTGCTCAAACGCATCTTTCATTTCTTTTATATCCCTTTGAAATAGATTCTGAAAGTCATCAAAGTAAACCTGTAATTCATTAAGAATTGGTTTAACTTGTTTTTGACAAAACTCAATACGTTCAATCTCTGCCGGTGATGTGTAAAAAATGCTTTCCCTTTTGCTGTTCTGGTGTATTAACAGAGACAGCTTTTCAACTCCAACTTTTATATTGAATAATTCGTTGATCAAAGGTAACTCACTCGGCATGGTTTTTGTTTCCAGAATCTTAACAAAGGGAATATAATAAGGTGAATAACATGTTTGCTTAACAGAAGGCTCAGAAAGCTGTTTTTGAGGAACAAACTCTTTATAAAGTTTGTTCAACTTTTCGTAATCGATTGGTTGAATCTTTAACTCTTGAATTTTTTCATCTTTTTGAAACTCATTCATTTTTAATTGACTCTTTTCAGCATCCTCAAGAGTTTCCTCAGAATCAAACACATGCAGTTGTTCATTTTTATCACAAAGTTCAGAAGCACGATACAACTTAGGAATTTTAGCATAAGCTTGTGAAAGAACACAAGAACCGTTATATCCCACACCCGACTTATGTAAGTTATCCCGAAAAGCTTTTTGTTCATTTGTAAGCAACCGAAGTGTGTCAGTTGATCCGCCCATTTTACAAACAACGTTTTCAAGATCTTTGATTTTAGCTTGTAACTGAACAATATCATTAAGATATTTTTCCTTTTTGTCACGCTGTGTTTGTTTGAAAATCGTTTGTGTCTTTTGGCCAAAACAGACACACTTATTAAAATTCAGATAGCTCAATGCAAATTTATTGACCAAAACTTACAGTATACACTCAAACAAATTTGATATTACCCTAAATTCACAACCCATTTTTTCATCTAAAACAATACACGACCCATAATTCATTTTCGAAAAGCTCAGCCCAATCATAAACACCAACACATGCGGCCCACTTATTCAATCAGACAACCCTAATTTGTATAACTTCTCATACGCCTCTTTCTTGCATTTGCTTTATCATTCACTCACTACTTACCCAACTTTATACACACAACCACAAACACAAACCCTAACCCTAAAACTTATTATATCCGCCTCTTTTTCTTCTTTGATGAAACTCACACAACACAAACTCAGTTACATATAGATCACTCTCTCACAACTCTCTTTACTAAAAATACACGCCTCTTATTTCTTGAAACTTCTCTCAACACTTGGTCCTTCTTTCATTTCCTATGACAACTAATATCCAAGATCTTTTGTTCTTAAATCTAAAACACTTCACTTGATAAAAAATGAATACCACACCCTTTTTCTTATCGTACAACTCAGCAAATAATCATCAGTTATCATTCCAAGAAAACACAAATCTTGAAGATCTTAAAACTGACATGGGTAGGTTACGTTATGTTTTCATTACTTGCTCGTGTTCTTTTTATTTTTCCGATAATGAAACGAAACAAATGATAAGATTTGAACAATCTTGTTCTTGTCTTTCTTTTGATATTTTCGAAAATCTAAAAAGAAGTTATGCTTCACAAGCAGGTCGATGATGATTTCTCTTGATATTTGTTCTAAAAAAAATATGACGAAAGAGATTTTGAGACCGATTGATGTTGAGAAAGACACTTTTGACTTTTGACTTCTTTCGAGTTTTGATACCGAGTTTGGTTGATCTATGATGACACTTTTGTGATAAAGATCTTTGAAGGTCTATTTGCTTCTTGATAAGCACACAAAACGTGCTGAGATCAACTGATCTTATTTTGGACACCGAGTTTGATTCCAAGATACAGTTACAAAGATTGAGTCTGTTCCGAGTTTGATCTTTTGAGAAAGGTTTTGTTCTTTGATGTATGATCTATGATGAAAATAACTGAGATCTGAAAGAGTTTGGATCTGCTCGAGTTTTGATCTGTTTGATTTTCCAAGTTTGAGAATCTTGACAAAAATAATACTGAGTTTGGTTTGAAAATGGATTCCGAGTTTGATTTATGATCCGAGATTGATAGATCTATGATGATTTAACTCTTTTGAGTTAAAGATCTTATGAATCTATTAATGAGCACATAAAGAAAACAAAATCTGAGATATATTATTTCTTTTAATCTTTTTCTTTGATATGATTTGTTAGATCTGGAAAACTATTGAGTTTGACAAGTTTGACCAAAAGACAAGCTTCCAACTTTGAGTGTCAAATTCAGTAAAATCCGTTACACTACTGAGTTTGACTAGTCAAAGTTGTTGTAACAAACTTTTTACTGAATTTGAACTTAAAAAACTGCTGAGTTTCAATAAGCTCAAATTTATACTAATTTGCCACGCCACTTACGATAAAACCGTAAGTGTTCAATCTCGATAGAACCGAGATTAGCAAAATAAGTACAAATAAGCTCTAAAAACTGAATAAGCACATTTTTTAATCAGTTTGACTTTTGACCAAAATAAGCTCACGAAATAAGCTAAAAACTTGATAAAAAAACAAATTCAGCAATTAAATACTCGAAAACCAGAATAAGCACAAGAAATAAGCAATTCCGACCAGAATAAGCTCAAAATAAGCTGTTGAAATAAGCTGTCAAAATAAGCAGTCTGAATAAGCTCTCCAAAACACCACTAAATCGCTCCTGCAGCTCTGATACCATTTGATAGGTCTTAATTTCAGGATCAAATAAGCAATATAGTGATAATCTAGAGAGAGAAAGTAGAGAGAGAAAGAGGGAGGAGGAGGATTAGAGAAAGATTAGAAAGAGATTAGAAGTAACCTAGAGACACACCCCACAAATGAGGTGGTGGAGGGGTATTTATACCCATTTACAATAATGAGCATAAAGCCCTTGACTTTTAGACTTTTACCATTTAGACCCTTGTCTTTTAGACTTTTTCTATTTAGCCTAGTCTTGTGACTTTATTTTAGTCACAAGCCTTTCACTTACCCTATTACACAATATTATTATCCTATTTGTTACAAGACATTTATCTCAATAAGATCGTCACTTTTATCAATCCTAACAGTTTTCATAAAAGGTTATTTCTTTGTTCTTCAACATAATTTAGATCAATACACAAATAATATAGATAGATTTTTCTATCATCATTATCTTTCATTTCAAAAAGAGTGTGTACCTTTCTCATGGAGATCTTCACCCATTCACCATTTCTGGCACCTTCTTTGCTGATAGCATCATTATCTTCAGCTAGTGCCATGAGTACTTTAACCTCCACCATCTCATTGTCATCTGATGACACTTCTTCTTCATCCCATTCATAGGCTTCAATGATAAGACCTTTGTTCTTAACTGTTGCGGTTTTGGAAGCTGAAGCACTTGAACTCAGGAGAGCTAGTTTAGCCTTGACTTTGTTGTATTTGGCTTCAATGTCCTTGGTAGGCCTTAGTTCTGGTTTGTGCTGATAGGAGCTTAGAGGTTTTGGTTGAAAGAGTGACTGATATGAAGGAACTGAAGTTTTTGACCAGCAGTCTCTTGCAAAATGACCCTTCTTGCCACATTTGTGGCATTCAGTTTGGTCAGTTGCTTTTGCACTGCTGAACCTTTGAGTACAACCTTTTAGACTTGGCTAAAAGAGCTCTTGCTTGATATTCTTCTTCTAGGTCATTCAGGTACTCATGACTATTTCTTGTATCCTCTTCATCATCATGACTATCTTGAAAGTCCTGGACAATAGAGGTAGAGAAGAAAGCAGTTGACAAAGGTGTTGCAAGGACAAGAGATTTGTTCTTTTCTGCCTCATAAATACTATCTATTAGGTTTTCTTTGTATTTAAGTTTACCAAATAGAGAAGCAAGCTCACAATCTTTCACATGATTTGTGTTTCTAAGACTTTGGCAGAAACTTAACCACTTCTTTGGTAACCCATTTATGAAACCAATATTTATCTTAAGCTTTGAAAGTTTGATGCCATTATTTACTAACTCATTCATCAAAGCTTTGTATCTGGTGAAAGTTTGTGTTAGTGTTTCACCTTCTTTGAATTTGAAGGCGTTGTAACACAGCTTTAGGTCCATGACCCTACTTTCTTTCACATCAGAGGGGCCCTCATGATAAAGTATCAGGTCATCCCAGGTTGATTTAGCTGTTAAGCAATTTATGACAGAATTCATTTGGTCATCTGGAAGGACAAACATGATGAGACTTTTGAGTCGTTGATCTAAGTTAACAACCTTTCTCTCATCTCTAGTCTATTTTTCTTCTGGCTTCCTTTGACCAGCTACCATGGGGATAAAAGGATCATTTTTTATGATGTTTTCAAATTAAGGTTCAATACCAATGATGTGGCACAAGAACCTCTTTTTCCAGTTGTTGAAGAATTTCCACTTCTAGTACAGGAGCGGGAGCGCCGGTCATTTTTGCGAGTAAGGGGTGTGGTGGGGGGGGTTTTGGTTGATAATTTCTTGAGCGGGCGGGACGTATGGCGTTTGGGTGTAGGATCTCCTTTGAGGGTTCTCTGATTGGACATCTGGCTCGGATTACTGCGCTGTTAGTTTTCGTCGTCCATTTAATTCTTCACAACCGTCTTTTGTAGCTCATTCTGACATATAAAGGGCATAGGGGGAGCGATAGGTTCGAGCATTACATCAAGTTGTCTGCAGCCCACTACATGGTAGTGAGGATGATAATTCACCAACTAAAAAAAGTTCATGTCGACACTATCATCGTTCATACTGAGAGCGCTGATGGCGTAGAATGCATCAGTGATCTCTCTCTCTCTGTCTTCTTAGGGGTGGTGGAGGGAGGGGGAGTATCCCTTTTGAGCCATCTTCTAGGCACTGATGGATCTTGATTTTAAAATCTTTGATCTACCACTAAGAGCTAAGATACTCAACAATGCGTTGACTCCCAAATTAAGTGGATTATTACTATTAAGCAGGAACGCTAGGTCGCATCAAAAACAGTACATCATTCGGGCAGTTATTGCGTTAGACTCGTAGGTGACCCTTGGGGAGTTCTACGAGTCGAAGCCTGGTAGCACCGTTCCTCATTCCATTAAAGATTGTGGTTGCCCTAGGAATCTGAATTGATATAAGGTTTATCAAGTTAAACTAATCACATTCCATGGCAACAAAGTAAGTTTTAAACAAATATATATGAAGAATATAAAGCATAAGTTTAAAACACACAGAATTAACTTTTCAACGTATAGGTCCTTATTAGAATCAAATAAAGAATCTATGACACACCTTGCTTGCGGAATAGCAAGGTGGTTGAATGACAATTGGGGTGTTATCTCCTTCGAACTTAAACTCTAACCAAAGTTAAGAGAGTAAGAAAATAAACTACTTATGACTAAATTGAAGCTTCAGCTTCAGTAGTACTGTTTATTTTATTTGAGAGATAAATGAACTCTTCAATGTGTATCACATTATTTGGAAGAGATATCATTTACTCTGGGAATCCCTTTCCTTTTATAGGCAAATGGATTAGGGTTTACAAGTTAACCTAGTACGCGTGTCATGCATCCAATGGGTGGTTGAGAAACCATTTAATGTAGACGTGCTCTACAGTACCAGGTATAATCCTTTAAGGAAAAGTTGTTGCACTTCTATACCAACTCTAGAAATAGTCTTTCCCAAGGAGATTTGCTTTATTCTTTTTGAAAAAAAAACAATCTTTCTCCCGCCTTGTAAACCTTCTAAAAGTTGAAACATTTCATTTAAACTTCTGTTAAGGAGATAAACATCGTCCAACTTGGAATTGTCAGCCAAGCTGGACTGAAGCTCTTACTAAGGTCTTCTTCAGTTTTTGCACCGTCTCATAAAATGAAGTGAAGATAATCTTGATCTTTTAAGTACCCGAAGAACTAGAGCTGAAGCTTTCCTTCAGCGACTCAAACTGAACACTCTTCAGCTTGACTATACTTAGGGGATTTTATGTTTAAATCTACTAAAAGATTGAAGGGCTCGGGAACTGAACCTAATAGTAAGATATAAGAAAACCATGCAAACCTATCACGAGTATTCTACGGTTAATATAAAAAAAATAAAAAATAAACTGTACAGGAAGTCGATACGTCATATCCCAAAACCAGGATACACCATATTGAAACCTGTAGAAAGTATATGAATACGGGTCAGTCTACCAAATGCGCCGTATCATATAATGAATACGTTGTGTTAGTGAAAATATTACGATATTTAATCTATACGATCTTTTTATGTTTTGGTGATGACAAACATGTAACTTGTAATACATAACGTAAAGTACGCAAGTTACTCGTAATCACAAATCATCAATGTATACATGCATCAACAACACTCGATGTCTCAAGTCTGCATCAACACCGACATTTTTTGCACCCGACGTAAATCACATAAGGTATGTACAAACAAATTAAACTTGTAGGATGATCAAAGAAAACTATTTTTTTCTTAACCATTACATTTTTACAAAAGTATTTTTCACAAAAATAAATAAACACAAAATACTTTTTAATAAAAGAAATGTTTTATTTAAATATAAAATTTGAAATCTGGTTTTCCCCTCAAAATAG
>BQNB010019616.1:0-63626 GCA_026074375.1 Tanacetum coccineum | reverse complement strand
ACTCTCTATATTAAGAAAACAAAATTGGCTACCACAATTTTGGAGGATTAAGATAAGTATTCCGCAACAAGTAACCGTACCTCTTCACCAACAACACTTTGGAAGGCAACTCAAACTGAATTTCAGGACGAAATTCTTTAAACAGGGGAAGACTGTAACAATCCGTCATTTTAGGTCATTTTATGACTACAAACTTTCAATTATTTATTATAGACATTTACGCGTTTACTTTTAATTTCAACCGTTTAGTTAAATCGCGTAAACTAAAAATCAACAATCAACATAAACCGACATCAAACAAATAAAAGTTTATGCCAAACAAGTGTTATAGTATTTTTACGAAGATAATTTATAACATTTTATATTTTATTTTTATACGTTACGTAAAACGTTTACGTTTCGCAATATTTTGCATTTATGCATGCATGAAAACACCACCACCTTTCTATACTTTGACAAATACCCACAATTATACCCAATACTCAAAAGTTTAGAAAACCCTACCCATTATATACACCATGACCAGCCTTCCCTTAATAATACACACAATTTCCACTAACTTGCTTTTTACCTTATTTTATAATAAGCATTAACCAAAGTATAAGCCCTAGCTTATTACCCATTGTATCTTAGCCCCAAAAAGCCTTTTCTTGTTTTCCTTTGGCTACCATCTCACGGAAAAGGACAAGCATGCATAAGCATGCTTGTGTTTTCATTTCCTACATGTTCCCTAGTTCCATCTTATAATGAAATAGCCATGATTCCTTTTACCTTATAAACTAGAATACTTCTACACTTCATTCATAAAGCAAACAACACCAAAAATCTCTCTTTCTCTTCTTTTAAGGTCCGGCCAAGAACAAAGCACAAGAACAAGATTGGTTTTGATTTTTCTAAGCAAGATTACAAGTATATTTAAGGGTTTAGGTTACTAATCAAACAAAAAGGGGTTTGAATTAGGGTTTAGATTGTGTTCATCATCATCTTCATACACTCAAGGTCCATACAAAAATCTCTACACTTTCATTTTATTTACTTACATATATACATTCTGATTATTTAGTTAAATCACCACTTAGTTTATATTTTATAAAGTTTTGCAAGAACATGAAGAATTTACATAAACAAGTAAATAATTACACATGGTAAAAGTGTGTTACAAACATGTTAAAAGGCAAGAAAATATATAATTTGATATACTACATGTGTTGGTTAATTTATTTAACTAGTTGTTAAATTAATTTTTTTTAAATTTGTTTATATAGTTTTATAAATAAATAATTGTTCTTGACATTCTTTAGTTATAAATGGAAGTGAATGGATGGATATAAATTAGTGACTTTTGTTATAAAATGATGTTGTAACGGGAAAAAACTAGTGGCTTATAGTATAAAATCACTGGTAAAAATCACAATGAGTAAAACTTATATATATATATAATTATAAAAAATAGTTGGAATTTACTATTTTGGTTGACGAATCTCTATGGCAAGATCAACACTTTATATATGGATAGTAGTTTAGTGGTTTCATACATATAAAGAACTTGAAAAACGAATGTAAAACGAAGAAGATATGAATTTTTGAAGATTACCGACACAAAAACTATTTTGATAGCTTTTACAAAAATAAGCTACTGATCAGAATCGGCTAAAGTATAAAACTGTAAAGTTGTTCGGAATGATGTTTTACTATAAAAACGCGAGTTTCGAGGTCTAAAAGTGTATTAAAAGGGAGTAAATCTTCATATAAACTAGATAACTTTTATATAAAATTTCCTGCACACTTTTATAAAAATGTGTTTGCTGTTGGAAAATAAAAATAGTGTTTACGAGTGTTTTCGGGTCCGTTTAGACTATAAAAACCTTACGAAATAATACAGTATTACTTATATAATATTTATACATGTTTTAAACTTTATAAATATTATTTCATATACCAATTAAACTATATATAAAGTGTCGTTACAAAAATAATAAAAATATTAAATCAAGCGTTATCGACAATAATTATTATCAGACAAAGGTAATATTTTACAAGTACATATACATAGACATTAAATGACGAACGTAACATAAACATTGTTTTGACTTATAAACTAAATAAAAACTATTAGGTGGTGATATAACTATATAAAATACATTGATGTATTTATTTTAAATACATCATACTTATACGACCTATAATTAATTAGGTTGCATTCCGGATCATTTGTGATGTCATACTTTGTTGATTGTTACTATATTCGCTACTTTCACTTGAGGTGAGTTTCATGGCCCCTATTTTACTTCTTTTAACTCTTTTGGAGGAGAATACATACGCATCTACAAACTCGTTTACATACTAGTTTCATAGCTTACTTACAAACTCGTTTACAAACTCGTTTACAAACTTTTTAAAAGACTCATTTACATACTCGTTTTCATACTCATTTACAAATCTCGGAGTGAGATTCATTACATGGCTCATTTTATAAAAGGACACAAGTACAATAATTTTCAATGTTTACAATAATTACGTAGCGTGCCTAAGTAGCAGTAACCTAAAGCCCACTACCATGAACTGTTAATTACTGATGTAAGCGCGTGTGTTATAAATAGATCTATTTGGGATTGACATCCCCGTTCGGGTGAGTAGCGCTCACTAGTTTCGGTGTACCAAACTAACAGACGTATACCATGTCAGATTTAGATGTTACGGGTTGACATCTACACGGGGCATTCAATTGCATTAAATTGCATACATACAAGTCGTAGCGTTAGTGTCATGAGCTTAGTGCAGTCGTAATTACATTTTGTGATATTGTATGTGTTACAATAGTCGTACATCTTGAAATCTTGTGGTCCACACTACTTTTATTGAACGTCACTAATTGTTAAATAATTTTTCATGATATTGTGGTGAAGCAGTAGTCACTAAACATTTTACATGATACTATGGTGAAGCAGTAGACAATATACTCTTTTGATCCTACATTTATACTTACATAAACCTAAGAACTCATCAACTTTATGTTGACATTTTAAGCATGTATTTCTCAGGTGAATATGATGCTTGACATAACTGATGTGCATTGGAGTCCAAATTTTACAAGATCACATTTATGGATTTCTACATACATTCAAACTGTCAAATCTCGTTATGCTATTTTCAGTCTTACATTTTGATGTTAATTTGGGACAAATGTTATAACAAGTTCAGTTTCAAGAAAATCAACGAGATTACTTTTCAAATGACTCATTTAGAGGTCGTTCTCTTATATCTTGTGCTATTGTATTATGAAGTAACACTCCCGGACTCATTTAGAGGTCGTTCTCTTATATCTTGTGCTATTGTATTATGAAGTAACACTCCCGGACACATTTCCGCTGCGACCAATTTTGGGGGTGTTACAAAGCAAGTACTCAACCTATTGAGGGGGAGATGAACACACAGCAAGCCACCATTAGTCAGTTATTTCAAAGAAGAGTTGAAAAGAATGCTGCAAAGGCCAACGTGAACAAAGAAACAAACATACCAACAACAACAATACCTAAAACTACAACTTCCATCCCTTCAATCAGCACAACTACTGCACTTATCATTCCCATACCTTTAACATTTCAATCTCTCTTTATCTCTAGTCCTCTAAAGACCACCGCTTAGCATGAGGGAGAGAAAGTCAAAGACAAGGGCAAGAAAGCTTTATCTTATGAGGAAGTGGTTGAAAAAGAGTCTGAAAGTGACTAAAGTGGAAATTAAGAATCAAAAGGGGATTGAACAAGCTGTTAAAGCTGATGTGGCCAAGTCTGAGATCAAGAAGGCTAAGCAAGACCTGATTGATTTGCTGGGTTTGGATATGGTGGAAAAGATGTACAAGGATAAGGTAAAGTATGATGTATATTGCCTTAAAATGTTGAACATAAGGGCTAAAGGTAAGATCATAAATTATGATGTGCTGGCAAGAGGAAATGGCTCTATAACACTGAAGGTCTATAGGGATGATAGTTCAAAAGAAATCATTTAAGGCCAATGACTTGCACTTAGGGGAATGGAAGGAAGTAATGGAGGCATGTGCTATTAGGACTGGAGCTGGATAAACCATCATCTACTCTAAGATAAGGCAAAGACTGGATAGTCTTTTCAAGACTGAAGCAGATTTGGAACTAGACTTCTATAAACCTCTGGATGAACACGATCCTATCATCAACCTGAACCTTCTGGCTAAGAAGATGATGCGGTCGTCGTATGACTTCTACACGAAGTTTTACAACTCCCTAGGGAAGACTTGGGGGTTGTTATCGTTCTCTAGGGGAATAGTTTGGGAAGGCTTGATCACGGTCTAACAGAATTCTAGGGGTTGAGAGAAGATTATTTTTGTGTTTTTATATTTTATAGAAAGCAGGTAAATCTATAGTTTGAGAGGTTGGTTTGTTTAACTATTATCTAAACTAATTATAATCAAAACTACTGGTGATAACTTTATGATAATTAAATGTATTTACTTAATCATACATTACTTATCAGAGTGCTTCTCTTAATCATGTTGCCTTGTCACACTTGTGATGATCTGTGTAAGTATTTCCTAGGTCATGAACGAATTACACGAACCCGTCGTCTATTTAATATTATGTTAAGGCAACGCACAAGTAAGGTAGTATAAAGACTATTACAAGGCCCCTAAGAGTATATTAAATGCATGTGAAATACCTTAAGAGGGATCAACCATATAAGGGGGTAATGTAGTATGAAGACGGTTACCCGATGGTATCCTTTTTACATACTCAAGTTTCCCTAGACGTGTCTACAACGATACAGACAAAAGTTGGTTTTTTAAAGCCTAACGTGCACACTCATCAACAAGAAGCAACAGTAATAGGATCTACAATCCGACTTTCATGCAATCATAAGCAAATACAAAGGAGGGTTTAGCCTCGCATGTTATAATGAAAGAAAGAAGATAAATCAATCATACAACACATAGACATATTGAATGATTAATGATAAATAACCTTACTTGAATAAAAACATGGATCCAAGGTAGTATAATAGGATTTTAAGGCCCTAAAAATGACCTATGAAGCTGCTACAAATGCTAGGGTTCGTCTCCCTAAAGTTATACAAAGTTACACCCTTAAAACCCTAAAATCAATTTTGTATATATAGAGATATCGATGCGACGGCGTCATGTGTATTTCCTCTAAATGCCATCCAAGTGCTAAAAACCTAAAAACAAACGATTAGGCACATAATCTAGGCATATTTGCATGATTTAAGGGGTTAAATGACCCCAAAATAGTGTATAAAATGACACCTCATCAAATACCCCTACACTTAGGATTTGCTTGTCCTCAAGCAAATGGGCTTTTCTACCTACACAATAACAATATGAGGGTCATTTAACCTACTCTGTAAAAGTATTTTACAACACAACCTTCTAGACCTCGTAATTAAAAGCATGGAAAAGTATATACTAGCACCTCACATAAGTGTTTGGGATTCTCTCTTTCTCTCGGGTGTATAATAAATTATAACATAATGGGGAAATGGAAAATTAACACTTATTACCTGTCATAGCATATAAATTACCATAGGCTTGGTAAAGGATCAAACCTCCACCGCTAGACGTAAACATTATTCATTACTATCCAAGAGGTCTTTTAAAGGGTTGTGGAGTGTAGATGTAAGATAACATTAATGGAAACAGAAACGGATGGGATGCATTTGGGTGGTGAGTGGAAGAGTTAGCTAATTATTTATAAGAATACACATTGGTTTGGTTGCTAAGCCAAAGACTCGGACAAAATATACAAACTCTACATCAATCTCTTTTTTTCTTTACTTGACTCTAATATAAACATAGACATAAGCAAATGGCAGCCCGTACATTTTTTTTACTTTTTTATACATTTTTTTATTCTTTTCTTTTCTTTTTCTCATTTTTTTGGTACACTTTTGCCCTGCCATTGCTTAAACATATAAGACATCATGGGGGTTTATAGATACACCCTTACACTTGAACTTTTACATACTTGATTATTTACAATCTAACTAATGACCAGATTTTAGATGGATCAACATAACATGGAGCTTATTGAGCTCTATCAGGGGTAATAAATTACTTCTTCCCCAATTCTTCATAAGATGAATACTACCATGAATCCCAATCATCCCAAAACAGTATTTACAAGGATAAGGACTTAGCAACCATGTACTCAAATAATTAACTTGGGTTAAAACAATAATGTACTAAAGGTGAGTACATATAAGGTAGGCTAAGGCGATTTGGGTGTAACGATTGGTTTAAGGGTTGACAATGCTCTTCATTAATAGTCCGGCTTAACCAGAAAATTACAAGAACCGTGAAAAAGGATAGGCTCGGAGGGTTGTACTAGGGGTATCTATAACACCCCCATTTTTGACATATAGCAGCGGAAGCTAATCTGGGGTATTATTTCATAGTACAACAGTCATAATCATAGAAAATGACTCGAAAGATAAGTTATCATTCACTATTTTATCAGAGTTTTTACAAACAGAGGTCCCAAAATCTATATGAAAACATAAAGTTTGAATGATAACAGTTTAGCCATCTTCAAGTCCGTGCCACTCCGTGCCATAAGATGTTCAGTTACCTGAGATAAACATGCTAAAAAGGTCAACACCATGGTTGAGTGAAATTCATAGGTTTATAATAAATAGTGTGAATACAAGTCATCTTAAGAGTGGGTTACGTTGTTATACACCCATAAGGGTAATAATTGCAATGGGTACAATTATTATGGAAAACAATATTATTGCGTCTAAGCTCATGGCACTCAAACTGACTAGTGTATATATCAATAATGATATATATAAAGATAATGGCCCTCGTGTAGGTAATTGCCATATACCTATAAGTTTCAAATATAGTGCGTTTGGTTACCTATTCGGCTAACACAAACGGGATTCATCAATCCCAATAGGCCTATTCACAATATTCGCGTTCACTCGCAAGTGATTAATGGTCCATGATGGTGGGGGTCTTTTGGCATAAAGGGACTTAGACAACAGATGCAATAATATATCAGGATAGCATACATTTAGAAAACACTTGTATTCATGGTTTATAGCATGTATCCCCCTCACGGGTTTATGAAATAGAAGATTTAAAAGTGAGGCTATGAACTCACCTTAACAGTATAGGGAAATCTGATTTATAGCAAAAGTATATCAAGTGAAAGTAACGGCTTCGTCACGTAACCTGGGGTGATATGTCAAGAGTGTGATAGTTTATGTTTTAAATCTTCATAAAGTTTAACGTATATCTTTGATTTATTAAATTATGGAAATATTGTATCGTTGTTCGGGCTATTATAATCTAGAGGCCATGTAGTATCGTTTGAGGAGGCAGGGCACTTTAAATCGTAAACCCAGCAAACTCGTCAAAACGAAAACTCAAATAAAATCCTTCATATGAAATTCCCTAGTAACGTGATACGATAAGATTTTAAGTTTCTTCAAAAGTTAGTCGATGATAAATTATGTTAAATATATAACGAAATAATGCGTCGATCGGTGATTAATAACAATAAATGTGTCGAGTTTTAATAAAATCGAGTTTTATAATATTAATATATATTTTTATAATTTATATAAAAATATTATATTTTATATTTTTAAGTTTGCAAAATTGGCAATATATACCATTGGTTTATAAACTTTTAAAGTATATATAATTTAAACCTTTAACTTTGAAACTTGGAAAAATAGGTCCTTATAGTTATAACTTTAGAATAATGACATTTTCAGCCCCTTTAGTTATAAATTTCAAAAAGTTATGATATATACCCCTATGCATGGAAATATTTGCAAAACAAGTCCAAAAAGCCATGCAAGCTTATTTTAAGATTCCAAATGATATTTGCAGGTTATAGCTTATTAGAATAAGCAAAAATAAGATGTTCTAACGTAAAAAAGTTTAGAAAAAGGATTCGTTAGCTAGAAAATCAAAACGGGTCGTTTTTAGGGTTTTAATAAAAAACGCATGGGTTTGAGGATTCAAATCTTCAAACAAGAGTTTATATATGATCTTAAGAGTATTATGAACATTCTAATACAGATTATAAGCTTATGGAACAAGATCTTGAGCTTACTTGAGCTAAAATTGGTCGAAATAGGGTTTTCGGGTTCGTACGCCTAGTAACGACTTCAAGGCTTCATTTTTCTTGCTTCTTGGCTTCTATTCTGAGCTTAGGGACTTCTCTTGACCTTCCTTAATCTGAGTTAGAACTCCATTGATGAGTATATAAGTTTTTGATGTATGATTTGAAAGGGGTGTGGAGTTCGGCTTATATATAGATCAAGAAGCCTTTGTGCCCAAGTTTTCTAGTTTACTTAGTGTCAAGGTTACTTAGATGATTCATGGTAGCTAGTATGATGAGTATTGAGGGCTAGAATTGTAGCTAAGAGAGGTGGAGGGGTGTTTGAAGGTCAAGGCTAACCACAAGGGACAAGGAGGTGACAAGGCTTTTCTTGAAGCTTAAGGGTGGTGATAGAGGTGCTTGTAAGCTACTTGGGTGGCTTCTTGGTGAGTCATAGTGGTGCTTGAGGTGTTAGGGTGCTATCTTAGGAGTAAAAATGGGTAAAAATGGAGGAAAATGGAGGAAAATGGGTATCGGGTTGGTTTAGATTAGGGTTAGGATTAAGGGTAGATTAAGGTTTAGGATTAGTGTTAGGATTGAGATTAGGGTTAGTATTAAGATTTAGGGCTTAGTTTTAGGTTTAGGGTTTAGTTTTTGGTTGAAAGTGAAATTAGGGTTTAGGGTTTTGTTTTTAGGGTTTAGGGTTTTAGATTAGGGTTTAGGATGACCTAATTTGACTTTCTTGGATTATTGACTTGTACGTTAAGCTTTAGAAAGTTGTAACTTGATTTAGGAGGGAACAGATATTCAAATGTTGTGTATTGATACTTGTACATGCTTTAAAGGCTTTTACATTTATTTTATATGTATTCATTACATATAATTAGGGTTTTGATATAAACGTTAACGTTTAATGTTTGTTTTGAAATAATGTTTTGAAAAGTACGTTAAATGGATAATGTACTTGGTAAAATGATATTAAGATATAGACTTGACATATTAGGATGTTTACATGATATAAACATAGATATAGATGGCATTGGTAGAGGTTGCGTGAGCTCGTTTACTTTAGTTATGTAAACTACGTTACATAATGGAATAAAGCAAAAAAATTCCCTGTAAAAAGGTGATATATAATAGATAAATATTACAGTGCATCTAATTTAATAGAAGGATAATTACAATGCATCTAATTTAATAGATGGATAATTACATTGATGAAAATTGTGGGTTGTTATAGTCTCCCCCCTGTAAAAAGGTGGTATATATATAATAGATGGATATTATAGTGCATCTAATTTAATAGATGGATAATTACATTGATGAAAATTACGGGTTATTATACCCTATGTTCCAGTTCAATGTTGATAGTCTTAATTTTATCGAAGTCGTTTTTCACACTTTCACTGGTAGACATTTCATTGACACGCTTAATGTGTGCCTTCAACTTCTTGATTGTCGTGTCTTTTGCTTGATGCCCAGCTTTCAAATTGTTCAATTCAAATAATTGATCAAATAAAGGTTCAGCTTGGTTCACAGATGTGTTATTCTTTTGAAAATTTTCTTTATTGAGTTGCATTGCAATTTCAAGAGAAATGCAGTGTTGTTCAAGTTCAGAAAATCTTTTTGAATGTTTATTATACTTATCTTTTCAACCATGTTGTGTTGTTTGATAAGCTCAACTTCAAGTTCCAGACACTTGTTGCACATTTCCACATAATTCACAGAATCAATCATAACCACAGAAGAATTCACATTCACAGAAGTGTTTTTATCTAACGAAGAATTCACAACAATATTCACAATATCTTTAGAAATGATTTGATCCAAGATTCGATCGTTTTCAATCAAAAATTGTTTCTTTTGAATTTCAAAGCACTGTTTGTCTACATGATACTGTTGAACAGTAGCTTCCATCTGGTTAAAAACTGTTTGTACTTTTGTTACCTCATTTAAAAGATCTTTATCAAAAACATTGAATATGTCTTTTAAGGTCTTTACAAATGGAATTATTTCTTTTAGAAAAACAGCTTTAGTGTGTTCAAACCCTCATTCCCCTTCTGTTAAAGCATCAGGCATAATCCGCTTTTTCACCACATTGTCAAATTGGCCAAGATGGTATTTAAGCTTTTTAAGGCTTGTATTAACTAGGCTTACCTTAGGAAGTTCCCGAGGGGCCTCAATTTTAACAGGCGAAGAAGCAGATTGGTCAGTATTAGGGTGCGAAGTTTGTAATCGAAAAGCTTGTTCATCGGACAGTTCATGTTGTAGGACAAAACGTTTACCAAAATCTTCAGATAATCGATTTAACTCATCATAATTAATTGGTTTAATGTTTACTTTCTTTTCTAAGACCATTGGATCACTTTTTTTTAAAAGCATTTTTGATCGACTCTTCATTCCTCACATCAAGTCTCCTTCAGGAATCAGCAATGAATCACATTGGTTTCCATTAGCAATAACATTAAACCATGTTAATTTTGGCCTAATTTGCTGAGCTTTCTTACGATAGAAAGGATTTTGAAAAGCAAGAGCTTGTTTCTGGTTGTTATCATAGAAAACTTGTGGTTTCGTTAGCATATGTCACACCCTGCCAAGGTGGAAACGTGAGGCGCAACGAGAAAGGGAATCATCACAACACATTGGCGTCTATATAGAGAAACTAAACATGCATAAAAATACAAGTTATAGACACGCAATGTGATAAAATACCCAACCACATCAACAAAATCAAAAGGCTTCTTGGTCATTTGTAATATCTCTTGTCTGACATTGAAATAAAGGCAGTTCATGTCAATGTCATGACATGCAAACATTCATACTTCCTAACAAAACAAAACAAATAACATTCATCATCCAAAACAAATAACGAAATCTAGATGATATGTGTGAAAACACATATCCGTTTTATATCAAAATTGGCCCTAAAAAGACAAAATTATGCTTAAAATGCTTGTATATTGCTTGTTTTGTCTTTGTGATTGTGTAGGTACGGATATTGCAAAAATCTCAAGAAAACGGTCAAAACCGGACAATCACAGACACGGGAACGGAATTGAGTATGCAAAAGCCGGGAGAATGCTATCAAAGGTCAACAAAAGTCAACTCATGGTCAACAGTGGTCAACCACAAAAAGACAAAACCTAAAAATACCAAATCAGTCCCTCAAAGTTAAACCAAATTGCAAAAATAGTCCCCTAAACCCTAACGGTGTTAACTCTTTTTATTATAAGAGTTAACACTCGTTACCTTTTTATGACCAAGCTTGGGCCCAAAACAAACAACCCCGGTCCAAAACCCTTTATAAGCCTAAAGTCAAACCCCGGGTAAAAGAAAAGTCAAACTCCCACCCCTTTTATAAAAGAAAATTACGCGGGAAATTTTGTTACCACTGTTCACCATCTTCCCCGTTTTACCTCGAGCTCAAAACAAAGGGTAAAATCAAATTGAGGACGTGGCCATGAAATTCAAGTGATAAAGGACACCTTGGCAGAGTTAAACGTCACATTATGCTCTCATTGGCCAATTCCCAAAAGGGAATGACACGCGGGCAAAGGAGAAAATACACCTTATCAAGTGGGTTTTGCACTTAAAGTGTGTAGAAGAAGCACAAGTACCCTGACACACGGATTGCCACGCTGGCAATCCGTGTGCTCACTTAATGATCCAAGGGCCAAGATTAGAGAGCCAATGATTGAGAAGAATGAAGGGGAGGGATTGATTGGAGCGTCTAACAGACTCAGGGGCCTAGAAGCTTCTCCCAGGCAATATAAATACAAGCAAGGACTCACTCACAAGATATCTAGGAGTAGGATATAAGTTAGCTTATTAAAATTAGCTTTTGTAATTTTCATTTAAAATGTTTTAGCTTAATGTTTGCTTAAATGTAATTTCCTTTTCAGAATTGTATTCAACTTTTTCATTAATAGAATTCGTATTTGCTTTTCTTAAATTCACTTAAAACTTTGTTTAATAAGCTTTTAATGTTACATAAGCTCTTCACAAGCTCATCTTAAGCTCTTTGAGTCTCTAAGCTCAAATTAAGCACATAATAAGCATTTAATCTACTTAAACTATAAAATCAGTTAATTACCTTTGCTTATTAGATTTTGAGCTTTTTGGAAGATGAGCTAACCATGGAAGAGCTCATAAGGACTTTTACTAACTTATCATTGATAAGTTAGAGCTTGTAGACAGCTCATTTGAGCATTGATTTGCCTTTGTTTAGCTAAGGCTTTGGTAAGTTTCTTATTTCCTTTTCTGTCTTAATTTTCTAGCTTAATAGAGCTTAACTTTAGCTTATTTCTTGCTTATTAGTGATTATTTCTGTCTTTTTATGCTATTTGAATAAGTTTGATTATCTGTTTTTTATTAATATAGCTTAAATCATAGTTTGCTTCATTTTATCTCAAATCTGTCATAAAAGCTAAAAAAATATTAGCATAATAAGTAGCTGTTAGATTCTGGCTTATTTGTCGGTTGTTATAGCTTTATTAAGGTGAATATAAGTTAGTTATAATCTGGTATTCAAACTTTGTTCAATTGAATTCAATTTATAAGCTTAAGATGGTTTTAAGTGAAATAAGGGGGTGTTTGGTACAAGCAGTATTAACTACAAGTTAATACTGTTTGATGCTTTTGATCCTTTAATTTCAATTTAACTTCCAAACTTTGGTTTATAAGTGAAGGATTTATTAGTTTGATTAGGTGTAGTTAAGATTTCTTTAGTTTTCTATTTGTTAAATTTGATCTGTGAGTTTGTTATCTGTCTTAGTAGCATTTAGAGATTTAATAGTGTTTAGTTGTTATTGTTACCTTATATGCTCTTAGTTTGGTGTCAAATAGGAGCTAGATTTAGCATAAGGTCTGCATTTATAGGTTTTAAGTTTTGGTCATTTTAATGTCAACTGCATCAGATAGATAAAAATGCATAAGTACAATTTCTAGCTTCTTTTTCAGTGGGTTAAAATAGCATGTAGCTTTTAATTTTTAGATTATAAGTAGCTTATAGGTCATATTTCATTAGTTTAGATTTAGTTTTCAAAATCTAGCTTAACTTGTCATCTGTTTTTAGCTTTTAAATAAGCATTTTGTCTTTTCATTTTCCAAAAACAAACTCAGCAAAACCTGAGTAAACTGTTTGTATTGTTAAGCCTTTTCAATTAGCTATAGTTTTCCAAAGTCTTTTCAAAAAGCATTTTCATATAGTCTTTGAGTTAAGCTATCTCAATAAGCAAGTTTTACTTCTTAAAAAGCTCATTTGCATGCTTAATTTTAAGTTCAAAGTTCCTTCAGGGACTGTTTGGTTTGAAGTTTCTTTTAAGAGCTTATTTAGATTTTCAGCTTATGGATTGCTTATTTGTGCTTGTTTCTAGTTTAGAGTAATTATTAAGTCTAGGATTAAGTAAAATCCAGCTTATTTAGGTAAGCCTTTAGCTTATTTAGTTTTAGAAGTTTAGCAGCTTTAAGTATAAAGCTAGCATAAGTTAGTACTGCTGAGCTTATTTAAGCTTTTCCCTCTTATTATTTTGCTCTTTTCTTTTCATTCCTGCTTAATAGGTTTGTTTTAGGTTAGTAGTAGCTTATCTTGTCCTTGCCTTAGCTTATTTCTACTTTTTAAAGTTCTAAAATTTTGAAAAAACCAAAAAGATTAGTTTTAGTTGTATTTTCCTGTCTTTTAAGCTAGTTTACAGCTTATTTAGGGCTTTTCATAAAAAATTTCTTTTATTAAAAGTGCTTATTTTCAGATTTTCTAAAACTTTGTTTTTATAAGTTTTCAAAAAAAGGGAAGGTGGAAATCGAGGGTGAGCAAGACTCGAACCCCCGACCTCAACACCCTCAACCCTTTTATAACAACACACACCACACCTCTCTACCAACGCGCCCTGGGGTCTTTTTCGTTAAACCTTTACAACATTTAATTTTTATATATGTTTTCTCCCTTTTTGCTTATAAGCTGTTTTAAGCTTATTACATAGCTTATTCGATAAGCTGTGTAATCAAGCTTATTTTTCCTAGGTTCTATTTAGTTCAAGCTATTTTCTATATTTTTATAATTAGGTTAGTATTTTTAAACATTTATTTTTGTTAAAAACTTTAAAAAATCATAAAAAATAGAAAAATAATCAAAAAAATATAAATCTTTTTTAGAAAATTTTCTTTTATCGTAAAGTTCCTAGGAAAATTAGTTTTGCTTTCGTAGGGTTTTTAACTACCGTTTAGGGTTCCCGTTTTGCATTTTTAGTTAAATTTTAATTTCCCGTTATTTGTTTTCATTTGTTTATTTTAATTGTTTTTAATTTGTAGAAGTAGATAATCAAATCAATCTTTGTTCCCAATTCAAATCATTGTCCGAACAACAAACGTGGTCTCAATTTTACAAATCGTTGGGGAATAACGACCCGGGAATCATACTTCCCGGTTAATATACGTATTATAATATATATATATATATATATATATATGTGAAGATTTTTCTAGCTACCTTTGTCCTCAAGGGTGGTTTGGTAATTTTACATCATATTATATATTATATCAATACGTGTGTGATTTTAACGAATCAATTTTTGGCGCCGCTGCCGGGGATTTGTGATTAAGATTCTTTCGTTTGAAGTTTGTTGATCGTGATTTGGAGAACCTTTCATCTTCGAAAGTGTAGTTTGAACGAAAATCAAAAATTATAAAAATTAAAAAAAAAGTAAAAAAATATTTTTCTTTTCTTTTTAATATAAGTAGAAGATTAAAAACAAAAAGACAAAAAATATTTGCTCTTTCAATTTGTGAATATAAAAATTTACAAAGTTGGTAAAAGAACACCAACAAATAATACCTTCAATTGAGGTATTATCCATAATAAGTTCCCAACTCGAATCAAAGATTTAAAAACTTATCATTTGTGTCACTTACGAGGAACGGCTCACCTTAAAAAGTAAAAATTTTAAGAGTTACCATGAAGTAAATTTGATTATTTGGTTCAAGTTGTCTTTCTCGTTGTCCGTTAAAATTAGATTATGAATAAACTTTTGAAAAAACCAAACATATTTTTCTTTATTATTTTTCTATTTTCTTTAAATAGTACATGCGCACTAGACATTTCAATTATCCTAACAATTCAAACATCACAATTCCAAGACGTTGGAGAAAACAAGTTTCTAACATAGTCGAACCCGAGATTCGAACTATTGTTGCACCAATGGCTGAACGTACCATGGAAGAGCTACTTCATGCCCCCACGGAAGGGTACGGAGAAGCTATTGTTTTACCAGAAATCAATGCCGATCATTTTGAGATTAAGACAAATTTGCTTCAGTTGGTTCAAGCTAACCCATTTAACGGTCGTGAGAATGAGAATCCTCATGCTCATATTAATAGTTTCAAGAGAATTACCTCAACTTTACGATTTAGGAATGTGCCTAATGATGTGATTAAGCTTATGATGTTTCCATATTCGCTCGAGGGAGCCGCTAAAACTTGGTACGAGAAAGAACCACCCAATTCAATCTTGACTTGGGAGGATCTCGTTACCAAGTTCGTTAACCAATTTTTCCCTCCTTCGAAAACCACTCACTTAAAGAATGAAATTTCTCGTTTTACACAAAAATTCGAGGAGACTTTTAGTGAAGCATGGGAACGATTTAAGGAGTTGCTTAGAGCATGTCCCCATCACGGATTTACGGAGTTAACTCAAGTTGATACCTTTTATAACGGTTTAAACGAGAATGAACAAGACTCCTTAAATGCCGCGGCAGGTGGAAATCTTTTGAGTAAAACGACTAGAGAGGCTTTAAACATAATTGAGAATAAATCAAAAGTTCGTTATTCACGAAATAGATCAAATGCTTCTAGGATGAATGCTACTTCTAACGGGTACTTACAATCAAGTTAACCCTCCGAACCGTGTTAGTAATCAAATGGCACCACCAGGTTTTGCTCCGGTGCAAAACAATGGTCAAAATAGGTTTAATCAGAATCAAGTTCAAGGGAATAATTTTAATCGGGGAAATAATTTTCATGGAAATCAAGGTTTTCAAGCTCAAAATAATCATGCTCCGAATTTTCAAAACCAAGGATTTCAAAACCAACCTTTTCAAGTGCCTAATAATCAAGTTCAACAAGAGATTTCAAATGATTTTTCGAGTTACAAGAGAAATAACGATCAAATGTTGAGAAACATGCAAAATCAAATCAACTCGTTGAAAGGAGACCTTAAGAATGAAATTCAAAACACGATAAAATCTCAACAAGCCGTCATGATGAATCAACAAACTACCTTTCAAAATAATTTGCAAAACATGATATGTGGATTGTTTCAGAACCAAGCCTCAACTTCGGGTACTCTTCCGAGTAATACTATTCCAAACCCGAAGGGTGAGATAAAAGCGATCACTACTCAAAGTGGTGTTGCTTACGAGGGACCCTCGATTCCTACTAATCCTTTTTCCTAAAAAGGTAGTGGAATGAGAAACCAAGGAGACAACAGATAAGGAGCAATCTAATTTCCAAGGACGTACCGCTCAAATCCCACCTCCGGTTACCCCCAATCCAATTTCGAAACCTCGATTTTCCAAAGAATTTGCCTAAAACCACTCCCATTCCAAAACCCTATGTTCTGAAGAGTTTACCTAAGCCACATATTCCATATCCTTCTCGACTAAATCAAGAAAAGTCTCGTGACAAAGCTTCGAATCAAAAAGAGAAGATTTTTCAAATGTTTCAAGATTTGCGTTTTGACATAAGTTTCGCGGATGCTTTACTTTTGATGCCAAGATTTGCTCCTACGATTAAGAGTTTGCTCATGAATAAGGAAAAGTTGCTTGAGTTAGCTAAGATACCGTTGAACGAGAATTGCTCGGCGATGCTCCTTAAAAAGCTTCCCGAAAAGCTTGGAGATCCTACAAGTTTCTTATTCCATGTAATTTTCCAGGAATGGATGTATGTTACGCCTTGGCCGATCTTGGCGCAAGCATAAATCTTATGCCCCTTTCTATTTGGAAAAAGCTTTCTTTACCTGAACTTACACCAACTCGGATGACTTTAGAGTTAGCGGACCGATCGATTACTTATCCTAAAGGACTCGCCGAAGACGTTTTTGTCAAAGTTGGGAAATTTCATTTTCCTACCGACTTTGTTGTTGTCGATTTTGAAGCCGATCCTCGCGTACCTCTCATACTTGGGAGATCCTTTTTGAAGACTGGTCGTGCTTTAATTGATGTTTATGGAGAAGAAATAACCCTTCGGGTTGATAATGAAGCCGTCACTTTTAATTTAGATCAAACCATGAGATATTCCTTTACAAATGATAAGTCAGTAAACTGAATTGACATCATTGATGCAATTTGTGAGGAGTATGCTCCAGAATTGCTAGGATTTTCTAATTCTTTGGGTGGCAATCCCACCCCGACGTCTGAGCCGTTTACTTCCGAATTCATTTTGGAAGAAATCGAAGCTTATCTTAAGGACGATTCGATTTCACCGGAAATTGATCATGCCGATTGCGATCCGGAGGGAGATATTTGCTTAATTGAAAAATTATTAAATAATGACCCGTTTCAACTTCCTCTGATGGACCTTAAACAAAGTGAAGTCACCAAGGCAAAATCTTCAATTGAAGAGCCTCCGGAATTAGAGTTAAAAGATTTACCGTCTCACTTGGAATATGCTTACTTGGAAGAAAACGACAAGTTACCAGTAATTATTGCAAAAGGTTTAAAAGATGATGAAAAAGATGCTCTCTTAAAGGTGCTTAAATCTCATAAACGGGCCATTGCTTGGAAAATCACCGACATCAAGGGTATCGACCCTCGTTTTTGTACACACAAAATCTTGATGGAGGATGATTACAAACCCACGGTTCAAAGTCAAAGACGGGTTAACCCAAAAATTCATGAGGTAATCAAAAAGGAGGTCTTAAAACTTCTTGATGCTGGAATGATTTACCCGA
Source organism: Tanacetum coccineum (assembly GCA_026074375.1). Taxonomy (NCBI): domain Eukaryota; kingdom Viridiplantae; phylum Streptophyta; class Magnoliopsida; order Asterales; family Asteraceae; genus Tanacetum; species Tanacetum coccineum. The sequence goes on along the minus strand of BQNB010019616.1, from coordinate 45,584 downwards.
TCTCCGATAGCCCATGGGTTAGTCTAGTGCATTGTGTTCCAAAGAAAGGAGGAATAACCGTTGTTGCTAATGAAGAAAATGAATTAATTCCGACACGTTTAGTTACCGGGTGGAGAGTTTGTATCGACTATAGGAAGTTAAATGAAGCGACTCAAAAAGATCATTTTCCATTGCCGTTTATGGATCAGATGATAGAAAGATTAGCCGGGAATGAGTTTTATTGTTTTCTAGATGGATTTTCAGGGTATTTCCAAATACCAATAGATCCTCAAGACCAAGAGAAAACTACTTTCACATGCTCGTATGGAATTTTCGCGTACCGTCGCATGCCATTTGGTTTGTGTAATGCTCCCGGTACTTTCCAACGGTGTATGATGGCCATATTCCATGATATGATCGAAAAGACTATGGAAGTATTTATGGATGATTTCTCGGTTTTTGGGGATAGTTTTGATTCATGCCTCTCCAATTTAGAAAAGATGCTAAAACGGTGTGAAGACACGAATTTAGTTCTTAATTGGGAGAAATGTCACTTTATGTGTAGAGAAGGAATTGTGTTAGGGCATAAAATTTCAAAGTCGGGAATTGAGGTCGATCGTGCTAAAGTCGATGTTATCGCTAAGCTCCCTCACCCGACTACCGTAAAAGGTGTTAGGAGTTTCCTAGGTCATGCAGGTTTTTACCGTCGTTTTATCCAAGACTTTTCCAAAATAGCTAGACCAATGACTCACCTTCTTGAGAAGGAAACACCGTTTGTGTTTTCTAAGGATTGTATTGATGCTTTTCAGACTCTTAAAAAGAAGCTTACCGAAGCTCCGATCTTAGTTGTCCCGGATTGGAACCTACCTTTCGAACTCATGTGTGATGCAAGTGATTTCGCGATTGGTGCGGTTTTAGGACAACGAAGATCGAAGCACTTTCAGCCTATACATTATGCTAGCAAGACAATGACAGAAGCTCAAATTCATTACACTACCACGGAAAAGGAAATGCTTGCCGTTGTGTATGCTTTTGAAAAGTTTCGGCCATATCTTGTCTTATCTAAAAGCATAGTGTATACGGATCACTCGGCTTTAAAATACCTTATGAACAAACAAGACGCTAAGCCGAGGTTGCTCCGGTGGGTTCTTCTCCTACAAGAATTTTGTTTACACCATACGTGATTAAAAAAGGAAGTGGAACCTTGCGGGCGGATTATTTATTAGACTTGAGATCCTATAGGATGTGTTAGTAACATAGGACATAAATGAACATTTTCCTTTAGAAACTCTTGGAGTTATTTCTAATAAAAGTACCTCATGGTTTGCGGACTATGCAAATTTCCATGCGGGGAATTTTATCATCAAAGGAATGACAACTCAACAAAAGAAGAAGTTTTTCAAGGACGTTAAACATTATTTCTAGGATGATCCCTATCATTTTCGTATTTGTACGGATCAAATCATTCGACGGTGTGTGCATGGGCAAGAAGCGATTGATATTCTCAAAGCTTGTCATGAAGGACCCACTGGGGGCCATCATAGTGCCAATTTCACCGCTCAAAAAGTATTTGATATCGGTTTCTTTTGGCCTACCATATATCAAGATGCCCATACGATGATCAAATCTTGTGATACGTGTCAAAGACAAGGCAAAATTTCACAACGAGATGAAATGCCTCAAAACGCTATCCAAGTTTGTGAAATCTTCGATGTATGGGGTATTGATTTCATGGGACCATTTCCGTCTTCACATGGGAATAAATACATCCTCGTAGCCGTTGATTATCTTTCAAAATGGGTTAAAGCAAAGGCGCTCCCCACAAATGATGCTAGAGTTGTAGTTAAGTTTTTGAAATCCCTTTTTGCCCGATTCGGAACACCTAGAGCTATCATAAGCGATCGTGGGACCCATTTTTGTAATGACCAGTTTGCTAAAGTAATGTCTAAGTATGGTGTACTCTTCGATATAGCTTACCGTTATTATCACCCTCAAACGAGCGGTCAAGTGGAGGTGTCCAATCGAGGTTTAAAACGTATTCTTGAAAGGACGGTTGGAGAAAACCATGCCTCGTGGTCCGACAAACTAGATGACGCTTTATGGGCATTTCGTACCGCTTTTAAGACACCAATTGGTTGTACGCCTTACAAGTTAGTGTACGGAAAGTCTTGCCATTTACCTATCGAATTAGAGCATAAAGCATATTGGGCTTTGAAACATGCTAATTTCGATCTTAAAACCGCGGGTGATCACCGTAAGCTTCAACTTAATGAACTTAATGAGCTTCGTGATCAAGCTTATGAGAATTCTTTGATTTATAAAGAGAGGACGAAGAAGCTTCACGACTCAAAGATCAAAAACCGCATTTTCAATGTTGGTGATCGAGTTTTACTCTTCAACTCTCGTCTTAAGATATTCTCCGGAAAGCTTAAAACTCGTTGGTCAGGACCTTTCACCATCACCAAAGTTTTTCCATACGGAACCATTGAGTTATCTCAACCCGATGGTCCAAACTTTAAGGTGAATGGTCATCGTGTGAAGCATTACTTCGGAGAGGACTTACCACCCAAGGTAGTCCAGGATCTCCACACTTTCTCCAAGGACGAATGAATTCGGGGATCGAGTCAAGCTATGTGACTCGGTTACCAAAAACAAAGCGCTTCGTGGGAGGCACCCCATGCTTATCCTTCTATCTTCTTTCTTATTTCTATTGTGATGTGAGGAGGCTTGTACTCTTCCGATTCTTATTGTTTGTACTTGTAATTGTTTGTAGAATTAACCTAAAATTTTCTGAAGACTCTCGTGTTCGGTGTTTTGTCCCAGTCCACTCGAGCTTCCTAGCCTTTGCTTGCCATTAGTTTGGGGAAATCCGATATCCTAAGATTATTATCGACTAATATTTATCTTTTAGCACACTTGATAAACGGCTTAAGAGCTTTGTTTGATACTTTCTTCATGCTTAGATTATGCTTTCGACTTTTTGAGTTCCAGTATGGGGTTTTTAAGTCTTAGGCTAGGAAATATTAAGGACAATGTTTAGTTTTAGTATGGGGTAGTATATCTTCGATATGATCTTACCTACCTTTGCCCGTTGTTCTCACGTACCCCGTTTCCCACCAAAATTTTTTAAAAAAATGAAAATTTTTAAAATTTTCAAAAATAAAATAAGTGTTTTGTCACAATTTTGACTTTCCTACTGGGTAGAATAAGAATAAATTTTGACCTGATCAAGCGTGTTGAGCTCTAGCTTGTTCCTCAACTTTTAGGCTAAGCGTTCGCGATTTTCGCGAAGGACGAAAAATGATAGTGTTAATTATGAGTGGGATGCTAAACAAGGATTATTTGGAAATTCTAAGAGCTCATGTATGTAATTTGTGGCTTTTTCTCCCATAAGCTCTTAACCGGACTAATATACGTGCTGTTTTTGGAGATTAAAACTTAAATCAACAATTTTTATGTAGTATATAGCAAAAAAAATTTAGTCTTAGTTTAAACTTATACTTGAATTTTTCAAAAAGAAGTCTTCTGTATATATATATATATATATATATATATATATATATATATATATATATATATATATATATATATATAATAATAAAAGCTGTGGGCTGATAAAAGTTTACTACCTCTTGCCGGCTCACAACCGATGTGGTAGTCTTCTAAAGAAAGCCTATAGTAAGAATAAAATCCGAGACTGATAAAAGTTTGCTGCATCTTGCCGGCTCACAACCGATGTTGCAGCCTTCTAAAAGGTTGAGGGTTACAATTGCATAAATGTTATGTTTAATATTAAGTTTGAATTAATAAATAGATTTCTTTTTGTTAAATTCAAATATGCTTTTGAACTTTGACTATTCTATTTTAAAGCTATGTATATACGGGAAACCTAAGAGTTTTTAAAACCTAAGGTCCGTGAGTCCCGATACTAGTCTCTGTGGGGTGTCAAAAGCCTGGTCACTTAGCCGCAAGGTTGGGATGTGCCGAGACGAAAGTCGCTACATGGGATGATCTCGCCTTCAAACTCATTATTCTCGGGTGGAACGTGAAATATAGAATTTTGCAAAACGTTGATCCATGGTTGAAATTCAAAATAGCACATTCACCTAAGATATAATAATTGTCGGGAGTAAAAGTTCACAAATTGCAAATATGAGTAGTGTTAGCATCTTAACTGATATTTAGCGGTGATTTCGTTTTAAGCTTGGTTTGGAGCAAGTGAAAAGTCGGGGACGATAAATTTATCCTTTTTGGGGCATTATCGGATCGAAATGCATCTTGTTCTATGATCCCTAACAGTTATGGAAATAACGAAAGTCAGAATATTCTAGGTAAAAAAAATGGAAAAAGTTTTGAAAAATGGGAAAATGGGGTGTTTTAAAGCTTGTGATTTCTTAACTCTCCCAACAAAAGTCTTTGCTACTTTTCAAAGATTTAGTTTGGGGAAGTTCTGAGGTATTTGGTTTTAGAGCATATAATATTGCGTGAGGACACGACAATCACTTAGTTTGGGGAATTTTGATGTGTGAGAAATCACATATCCTTTCTATATCAAAAATGACATTTTTATGATCAAAATGTGCAAAAATATGCTTGTATTTGTGTATTTTGTTGTTTGTGAATGTGTAGGTACGGATAATGCAAATATCACAAGAAAATGGTCAAAAACCGGACAAACACGAACACGAGAATGGAAAGAGTGCACAAGAGCCGGAAGTTTGATAGCAAAAAGGTCAAATAGTGAACCATGGTCAACAATGGTCAACCCACAAAATGTCAAAACCCTCAAAATATCCAAATGAGCCTTAATGTTAAAACCAATTTCACCAAAAGTCCCTAAACCCTAACACCGTTATCTCCTTTTTATTAAAGAGATAACGGTCGTTATCCCTTTATAACTAAACCCTTTTAACCGTGGCCCAAACATTTGGCCCAATCCTTAATTATTAAAACCCGGGCCCAAGTCAAACCCCTAAACTCCTGGGTCAAACAAAGTTATAAAAACAAAAGAAATGGCGCCAAAACCCTTACACTGTTCAAGCATCGTCCTAATTAACCCAACCCCTTAACCTGAGTTCTAACAGCCTAAGCTGTCAACATCACTCACATAACCAACCTCACCCCGCTCCCTTTGGCTACGTGGCACCTTATGGTTGGTCAATTTAGTGATCCGTGTGCTCTAAACCACATCCAACGATCAAGAATGATTAAGATTATGATCCAATGGCTCTAATCTCTCCTGATGACTCACTCAAGTCTCTCTCTCATCAACAAGCATACTTGAAGGTCAAGACACCTCCTCATTTAGCTATAAATACCCCTTTAGTTCTCTTATTTTGGGAGGTAGATTTTTAGTATCGAATTTATGTAAAATTTCTTTCTCCGTTGTAATTTTCAATTTCCATTTCTACTTTTTACTTTACCAAGCTTTTGTAATCTTCAATTTTCATAAATAAATAAAAATTCAAAAATATTGTCATTCATTTCCTTGCTCAATTCACTTCAATCATGTTCTCTATTCTTCATAAGCTTGTTAAAAGCTCATATTAAGCTCATCTAAGTCTCTAAGCTTAGAATGAAATCAATTCAATTATTAACTTTACTTTAATCTAAAATCAGTTTAAATACCTTATGTTATGGTTGGATTTGGTTGCTTTGGATGATAAGCTTATTTTGGAAGAGCTTATAGGACTTTACTAGCTTATCCTTGTGATAAGCTAGAGTTGTTGATTAGCTCCTCGAGCATATTTGCCTTGTTTGTACAAGGGCTTATTGTAAGTTTAATTTTCCTTTAAGTTTTAGCTTAATATTTAATCTGTTTAAGTTTTAGCATAATGATAATCATAGTTGTTAAATCTGATTTTAATGTTTAAATGTTGTTATTAGATGATAATTAGTGAGTTTGAATATCTGGATTTGAAGTTTATGGATTAAAATCATGATTTACTTTGATAATTGTTAAGATAATTTAGTTAAAGGAGTGTTTGGATTAGTATAATTTGACCTTTAAAAGTCAAATTTAGTTATTCTAATTGCTTGAATCAGTTTCATAATCATTTAAAATCAGTTTTCAAGTAAGTTTCATGGATTAGAATTATAATTGGAGAAATTTGTGGTTTGATTTGAAGTCTGTGCATCAGGGGATGTGTAGATCAGGTAGTTTAAAGGCTTTTTAGGATCCAAGTTATTTTAAGCTTTGATTATGTTCTAATCTAGTTTACTTGTGTTCAAATCATGTGCAATAGTTTGTTTGACTTTTAAAGTCATAAGGTGCAAATTTTGATCCATTTTAAACTTAGTACTGGTGGGTTTAAGAAGGTTCTATTAGAGTAAATTAGCAGTCTCTTATTCATAGATTTAGGCTAGTTTTAAGTAGTTTAGGCTTATTAAAATCAGTAAGTCAATAGTTCATAAGTTAGTAATCATAGTTTAAAACTTAGTTTTCAAAATTCAGCTTATTCAGTTAGATTAATATAATCTTAAAAATCATCAGAAACCTGAGAAAAACCAATAATGTACTCAGAACATGCTAAGTACATAAGCAGTTTTTACTTAGCTTTTTTAATTGGTCAATTGAGTTTCAAAATAATTTTAAAAAGCTGTTCAAAGTAGCTTTTTTGTCAGGTTTTAAGGTGGTATAGCTTAATTAGCCATAAGGATCTTATAGCTTATTGAAAAATAAGCTCAAAGATACCCTTAGGGCCTGTTTGGTTCTCAGTTTTTCATTTAGTGCTTATTTGAAATTTTAGCTTATTTCCTCTAGCATTAGCTTAGTCTTAGTTTTTAATAGCTTATTAGGTTTATACTTAGTTAATATTAGCTTAATAGGGTCAGGTTTAGTTTGCTTAGCTTTTTTATATAAAAACTAAAAACATATATAAACAACATAAGTACTCTTTTCATGTAGCTTTTTCTATGCTTATTTTAATTTCAAAATATTTTCTAATTTATGTTTTAAGTAGAGTTTAAGCCAAGCTTCAGGTAGATATAGGGCTTATTGCCATAAGATTCCAATAACTTAGTTAAAATTAAGCTTAAAAAGTGCCATTTGGTCTATTTGGTAGCTGTAGTAAGCATAGGAGCTAAATTAATAATCTCAGCTTATGAATTGCTTCTTTTTAGTTAAGTTTAGCTTATTAGGATAGAATTAGTCTAAGAATAGCTTATTCAGTCCTTGTTATAGCTTATTTCAGTTTCTAGCTTATTTAGTTTTGTTTTAAAGTAAAAAAAAGCTAAGTGTAGATTGTCTGGATTTTAAGCTTTTTCTAGCTTATTTGTGACTTTTAGAAAAGTTGTTTTCACAAAATCACCTTATTAAAAGCTGTTTTTCAACTTTGCTTTTTTAAACTTTTTCAAAATAAAAAAAAGGAAGATGGAAGTCGGGGGTGAGCAAGGCTCGAACCCCCGACCTCAACATCCTCACCTTTTATAACACAACACACAACACACTCAACCAACGCGCCCTGGGGACTTTTTCATTCTATCTTTGCAAAATTAATTTCTTATACACATTTGAGCTCTTTTAGTAAAATAAGCTGTTTAGGCTTATTTCGCAGCTTATTCTATAAGCTGTGTTTCCAAGCTTATTTTTCCTAGATTCCTCATTGTTCAAGCTATATTTTGTAATTTTTTTAGGATTTTTACAATTAGTTTAGTATTTTTAAACATTTAATATTGTTAAAATCATTTTTAATTCATAAAAAATTATAAAAAAGTCAAAAAAATATAATTCTTTTTTAGAAAATTTTCTTTTATCATATAGTCTCTAGGAAAATTAGTTTTGCTTCCGTAGGGTTTAAATTGCAAAATTTCATTTTTTAAAGAACGGGATTCATTCCCGTTCACATTTTTAGTGTTTTCAAGCCCGTATCACCTTCGTTTTTGGTCTAGTTTTCTTTGCCTTAGCTTTTTAGTCAATTAAGTCTTACAAAAACCAAAAAGATCATTTTAGGCTTAATTTTGATAATTTAGGGTTTTTAGGTCCCGTTTAGGATTCCCGTTTTGCGTTTTTAGTTAGAATTTACTTTCCCGTATTGATTTTTCGTAGTTAGGTTTAATTGTCCCTTAATTTGCTCACTATTAGGATATTAGAAAACAAATCATCTTTGAACCAATTCAAGTCATTGTCCAAATAACAAACGTGGTCTCAATTTCATAAATCTTTGGGAAAACGACCCGGTAATCACTTACCGGTTTCTTACGTGTGGTATTTTTGTAAGGATTTTTGCTCTAAATCTTTGTCCTCAAGGATTTTTAGTAATTTTCTTTATACTTATATATTATACGTATATTATATATTGATTTTCAACGATCAGTGGTCATAGTGCTGTGACAATCAAAGGTTTATATAAACATAATATATAAGACAAGTGTAAAAGTGTACGATAGAAAAAGTAAACGCAAGTATAAGTCAGGTAAGCGAGTAGTGTGAATGTACATGAAAAAGTTTTATGTGATGCAATAGTTGTGAAAATGGTTATAGCCTAGGTAAAATATGCAACTTAGTTCTCTATAACATTGGCTCTAGATACCAATCTGTAATACCCCTAAAATATGTGGCAGTGGAAAGGTAACTAGGGGCGTTACTTCATAATACATAAGCACACTATAATAGGAAACGACCTCTACATGAGTCATTTAGAAGATAACCTCGTTGTTTCATTGAAATAAATATGTTTAAAACAAGTTGTCTCAAGTTTGCATCAAATGATCTTCATAGTTTAAAAATACAACGAGGGTAAAGTAGTGCATGACATGTCCATGAAAATGTAGTCTTGAATGAATGAAGACCCAGTGTACATCAAATACGTCATATGATGCGTATTTTATTTTAAATATTTATTTATCAAGTTTTAAATTTATAAAACTCGATTCACCTGACAAACGCACTAACGGGCAGAGAACCCGATCATGAGTAGTATAGAGATGGTAAATCCGAGGTCGTCCCAAGATCTAAGTTTTAATTAGTTTTAATTTAAATTGTCACGTATTGAAAATAATTTAAGATTGATTTGTAAGATAACAGGAAAGTAAATTGCGAGAAATTAAATTGATAAAAGTAATCAAGGAGAAAAACGTGCTAGCCTAGCCAATTCATACTACCGTCATAACTTATGTTTTCATGTTCAATGTTATACCATGGTTTCATTAGTGGTTATTAAAGTTGGCAGACCTGAATGGATATATTTAGTCTGCCTTATAATTCTTTGCGATCTTGAATCTCCTGAAGGTTACGAAGGTAGGGCAACCAGGTCATAATGATTAATCCCATCTATCCCAAGAACTAGTCTAATAACCTAAACAGATTATTAACCCTCTCTGAAAGAGTTCCTGTGCTTTTTAAGTATATTAAGTGATAGAGGCTGTAACAGGATTAGTTCCTACACTAGGGATATGGTTTAAGACCTATCCTAGTACCACTATTAATCCAACGTTCAATTGGTAATCTAATAACAGGACTAACATGGTCTAAACCATCCGCAATACTACCAAAACCCAAGATTACACGATAGTCAAAAGGATATTTAATGAAACCATGATTTAACAAGAAACAAACATTATAACGATAGTAAATTCGTGACTAGGCTAGCACTTGAAGTGCTTAGCCGCTCATGGCAACAACAAAGCAAGAATTAATAAAGGTAATCATAGATTGAAAACTCATAATTCTTACAGATGCGGTTTATGAACGATTAAATATGAGTGTGATCTCTCTTGGACTTCTGGTGGAATTCTTCGAGCTTTTGAGGCCTTCGTCACCCCTTGGATATCTGGTGGAATGGATGATGCTAAAGTGGATGAATGAGGCCTCTATTTATAGATTACGAATTTGTTATGGCGTAACCTTGTAGAGTGTTACGCCGTAAAGTGCTGACGAGGCTTTCCATGTTGTAGGCATAAAATATGTTACGACGTAACTAATTAGCCACGTTACGCCGTAATGCTAACAAGGATGACTCATCCTACAATAATAATAATGTTACAGCGTAAACCTTCCGTGTAGTTACGCCATAATCTTGTTGGGTGATGTGTCTTGCTATGAATACGTTACGGCGTAACACTATTGTAGGTGTTACGCCATAAACCTTTGTAAGAATCCGCGTTTTCTTCATTTTTACGTCCTTTTCCCGTGTTTCTTGTCACATACTTGCATTTTACCTGAAAACAAGGAAACAACTGTAAAAGTATCAAATTCAAGTATTTATAAGACAATTGCAAGTATTTTTAGGGCCGAATTGACACTAACAAGTATCAAATATTTGATGTTATTAAATATCCCCCCACTTAACTTCTGCTTGCCCTCAAGTAGACCTGTTAGAATAATTTATAAAAGGATTTCTTTGATTTAACTCAAAGAAATGAATTTATAAAATACTTACGCTAGAAACATCAAATCCGAACACCTTACGAAAAGGAGATCAAAAATCACTCAACTCCCAACCAGTCTAAGTGTTCATTTTCGGGGTGATCGTTGAACTGCACAGTCATAGCATGTATTCTATCATAAGCTTGGGAAGTACATAAATCTGCACCAGTTAGAATTAGGGTCTAAACAATTCTTAAAGGAAACACGGGTGACATAACACTGGTTTATTGGTGATTTAAGGGTTAGGATAGACATCGAATACACATTTAATTGGTGTTAACACAGAACAAATAGTCATATATAATCTAAGGTATCCATAACTAGTTATTGTCCATCCATAGTCCAAGTCTTCAAGTGCGACAACTTGATCATATCTTCACAATGGGTTAGATAATAACGAGATCTTGCGGAGCGTGCTAACCGATTCTTCACTGGACGTCTTATAGTTGCACCATCCTCATAATTACTAGGTGGCTTATAGTTGCACCACCTTTTTACTTAGTTAGTTTTATTACCAACATCAGGAGTTTAATCACTAGGTGGCTTATAGTTGCACTACATTTTCTTTTCTTTTTTATTTTACAATACTCCTTTATATATCAAACATCTCCCCACTTAAGATAAACAGTATCAAAAGTGATAATACCAGGGGGTCTTCTATGATCAAAATAATATGTCATCAATGAAGGTACAAATCTTCAGAACATTTTCCTGAACCATGGACTTAAGTAGCCAGATATTTCAACACAAGGATAAATATAGACTACAGGGTTGGTTAAGGTGAAATGGTGTAACGAAACATATAATATTGGGTGAAAACATAGATTGGCTTAAACAAGGGTGATCTAGGGGTATCTTCACTAATAAATGCAGACAAAAGGTTTTTATTACTGAGGTCGACAAGTCAAGTGTACAAGGTCGATAAACACACACATATAGGACTTATTTGGTGAGTTCCTAATTATGCCTTCTTGAACCATCTATTCCTGCTAATCAATTTGGTCTCGGAATGATGTACATGCCATGTTCTAAAGTCTACAATACTATCAACACACTCAATTTTTTTGGTGGATTTTTGTATAATGAGAAGAAAACGGAACATAGCTTTAAAACCCACCCAAGTGATAATAAAGTAATGTCATTTTGGGCAAAGATTAATTCTAGTTTAGTTAGAAAATCATGTCAAAAAATTTAAAATCGACATAAATTTTCAAAGAAAATTAGAAAATCAAAGGCAAGAATAGGTCAAGTGATAATCCTACTCCCATCCCTCGACTTGATTTGTACAACGACCCTATTGTACATTAAGGAAATGAAATAAATATAAAAGAGTAGAATTAGAGCAAGAAACTCCCTTGAGTTTTGCTTCTAAATATATGAAATGTAATAAGGTTGACGGAAAATTCTCCATCTTGAGCAAGCTCAATATCCCCTGTGATCACTAAAACAAACTAATAGCATAAAATCATTCAAAAAGAAATATACAAGAAATATAAACCTAACTCACTTTAGTAGGAATTACGGTTGCATTTAGCATATGCAACAAGCGTTTTAAACCACTTGGTGGCCCAAGTAGACGAGTGAAGTCTCGTGAGGGTTTCTAGAGAACATACCCACAAAGTTCATTTAGATTTACAAGGTTTAGCATTGTATTAAAACTTAATTTAAAGGTTTTTGCAGAAAGAGTTTACGGCGTAACTCCGGTGGTTACGCCGTAATCATGTGGTATATATTTTGAAAAAACTTTAATTTGATGTTTACGGCGCAACCATTGTATGGTTTACGTCGTAATTAGATTGGTTACGACGTAACATTTTATGTTACGCCGTAACTGCTACTAAATCAGCAAAGCTACCACATAATTATGGGTCGAGTCGGTCTCGAAAATTGCCTCCTAGCTGCTGAAACCTGTAAAATAAAGTAAAACATGCAAACCAACTAATATACGATAAATGAAATTTATTGATTAAAAGACGAGCTGTCCCTCGACAAGTACTTTTGTTTATTAATGAGTCTTTAAGTTAGACTCGTGCCCACTCTACGTTGTTTGCCCTTCAATCCAATCAATAACCTCTTGATCATGCTTGTATTCATCACCTAACTCAAGGCACCCTCTGTAGAACCCTTTTATTTTTTGGTAAGGATGATGGATCCTCCTGGACCTATCCTCATCACTAATCTATAAAATAGGTACCATTGTATTGTGTTGTCTTACTGTTAACTTGCCAAATCTTTTTTCAGCACGAAGCATATTGAATATAGTTTTGTCATCTCTGATTTTAAACCAAAGGATTCCATTAACCCTGTCGTCTATAATCCCCATGTGTTCTTTGAAAGGTTGTCCAAATAGAACTTCTGTCAACCATTCTTCCAAAAATTCGTTGATGTTTTCGAGAATGATGAAATCAATTAAGAACTAATGACTCCCAATGAACACATGCAAATTTCTAGTGATCCCCACCATATTGTTCCCTGTGAATTCAAGTTCATGTTTCATGATAGAGTTATAAGCTTTTCGAGACATAATGTTGAAAGGAGATTGTGGTTTGATGTAAGGATCAAAGTTTATAAACCCTATTTTACAAGTGATTTGAAGGTTATACGGGCTATGGAGATGGATTCTATTGCTACTGCTTAAAAACTCAGGTTTAACAGGAGATTTAGTCCCCTCGTAGGTTAAGTCCCTATAATCCAACTTATCCCATACGTCGTCCATGTTGACAAAGTCATCTATAGTGATGCTTGAATTACTGTTAGGATTACGAAATATTTCACTAGAATCATTATTAAACCTGGTTGACCCTGTGGGTGAAAGGAGAATATTATCATGACCTTCTAAGTTAGGTAATAAGTCATTATCATTTGGAAAAATATCTAAATCATCATTGCTTAAAAGCAGTTCTTCTAGGTCTCTAGGCTTGTAAAGCTTGTTGATTTCTAAAAAACTATTTATAACACAAACAAGTGATGTTACGGCTGAGGATTCTTTTTTATTGATGTCGAAAGTAATTTGTTCGGTCCCTACTTTTAGAGATATCTTTTTACCAAAAACGTCAATCCTGGCGTGAGCAGTGGCAAGCATAGGTCTTCCTAGGATTATTAGGACTTTATTATCCTCAATTATATCAAGAATTATAAAATCAACAGGAAATATAAACTTATTAATTTTTACCAGCACATTTTCAACTATTCCCATTGGCGATTGCATGGACCTATCAGCCATTTCTATAACCATATTGATTGGTTTGGGGTTCCCAAGTCCTAGCCGTTTAAACAAGGAAAAAGGCATAATACTCATGCTTGCCCCTAGATCGGCTAATGCATTGCTTAGTGTGGTGGTGCCAATAGCGCAAGGTAGAATGAAACTTCCTGGGTCTTTTTCTTTAGGTGGAAGTTCATTTTGAAGGACATCAGAGCATCTAGTATTTATTGATGTGTTATAGATTGTTTCACCCTCACTGTTTTCATTATGAATGTGTCTTTTTACCTTTTCTGCGAAAGTCTAAACCTTTAAAGTAGGTTTTTCGCTAGCAGGTTTAGTGGTACATTCTTTGTTAGTGAGGTTATGTGTAGAGATTAACTAAACAAGGTGATTTATATTTTCCTCAAGTCTTTTTATTGAAGAATCATGATCCTTGAAGTTCATCTCAGTATTTATCATAAATTTCTTCATCCATTTATTCAGAACATCTTGCCTTTTGCAAGATTCCTTCAGATAGTGTTCAAATTTATCCTTGAGGATGGGTAAATAAACGTATGATTTAGGAGAGAATTTGTCGTAACTGATCTCACTAGTCCTTATACTTTTGATTTCTTCATGGAGGCTTCTTATTCCATCGTTCATATTAATTTTACGAACATCTACTCTGAGCTCATTCATTTCATGGTTTAGGGCTTTGAGTTTTTCGATGATAATACTAAATAGAGAAGGAGTATTTTTGCATTCCTCATTGTGCCATTTATAGGAGTGATCAGCCAATTTTTGAATTGATCTTAATTCTTCCGAGGCTGTAAGTCCAAGAATAAGACCATTAGAATCAACAATTAGTCGAGTCTGACCCTTTAGCCCATTATAAAAGGTACTTACTTTTTGATGATCGTTAAGATAGTGAAATGGGCATTTAAAGAGGAGGTCGTTATATCTTCCCCAAGTGTTAAATAATGATTCTCCTGTTCTTGCTTAAAATTAAGGATTTCTCCTAATTGTTCAAGTATGATAGCAGGTGTTCTGTCGAACCATCTTTTGGCTACCCCAATAAGTGTTAGAGGGAATACTTGCAAGAGAGCGGAATCATCTGTGTTGAACAGACTAGCAACTTCGAGTATTTTTCTGATATGCTCGATTGCATTCTCAGTTGAGCATCCCGAGAAGGTAATTTTATGTAACTCTCTTAAAAATTGTCCTTTGATTTCAAATGTAGTTTTCTCGGGGTTGTTCTTTCTGTTCTGGGTGTTGTTAACATTACGATATTGTTCCAATGTGAGGGTCTTGATGTCTATTTCTCCAATGTCTTCGGATTCTGATTCGGATGACTCGGATTCATAAAAAGTATAAATGTTGTGGATTGGAGTAGGCGAAGTGCCTCTTCTAGCCTGAAACTGTCTTTTAGGATTGGCGAACGGAATGGCCATCCTGGAGTTACTACTTCTAGTTCTCATAAGCAAAGAGATTAAAACTAAAATTACAAGAAATCAAATTAATACTAATAGCAGTGCCAAAAACTTGATGCGTATTTTATTTTAAATATTTATTTATCAACTTTTAAATTTATAAAAATCGATTCACCTGACAAACGCACTAATAGGCAGAGAACCCGATCGTGAGTAGTATAGAGATGGTAAATCCGAGGTCATCCTAAGAGCTAAGTTTTAATTAGTTTTAATTTGAATTGTCACGTATTGAAAATAATTTAAGATTGATTTGTAAGATAACAGGAAAGTAAATTGCGAGAAAGTAAATTGATAGAAGTAATCAGGGAGAAAAACGTGCTAGCCTAGCCAATTTACTATTACCATCATAACTTATGTTTTCTTGTGCAATGTTATACCATGGTTTCATTAGTGGTTTCTAAAGTCGACAGACTTGAATGGACATATTTAGTCTGCCTTATAATTCCTGCGATCTCAAATCCCCTAAAGGTTACGAAGGTAGGGCAACCAGGCCATAGTGATTAATCCTATCTATCCCAAGAACTAATCTAATAACCTAAACAGATTATTAACCCTCTCTGAAAAAATTCATGTGCTTTTTAAGTATATTAAGTGATAGAAGCGGTAACAGGATTAGTTCCTACACTAGGGATAGGGTTTAAGACCTATCCTAATACCACTATTAATCCCACGTTTAATTGGTAATCTAATAACATGACTAACATGGTCTAAACCACCCGCAATACTACCAAAACCCAGGGTCACACGATAGTCAAAAGGATATCTAATGAAAACATGATTTAACAGGAAACAAACATTATAACGATAGTAAATTCATGACTAGGCTAGCACTTGAAGTGCTTAGCCGCTCATGGCAACAACAAAGCAAGAATTAATAAAGGTAATCATAGATTGAAAACTCATAATTCTTACAGATGCGGTTGATGAATGATTAAATACAAAAGTAATATAAGTGTGATCTCCCTTGGATTTTTAGTGGAATTCTTCGAGCCTTTGAGGCCTTGGTAACCCCTTGGATCTTTGGTGGAATAGATGATGCTAAAGTGGCTGAATGAGGCCTCTATTTATAGATTACGAATTTGTTACGGCGTAACCTTGTAGAGTGTTACGCCATAAAGTGCTGACGTGGCTTTCCATGTTGTAGCCATAAAATATGTTATGGCGTAACTAATTAGCCACGTTACGCCGTAATGCTAACAAGGATGACTCATCCTATAATAATAATGATGTTACGGCGTAAACCTTCCGTGTGGTTACGCCGTAATCTTGATGGGTGACGTGTCTTGCTATGAATACGTTACAGCGTAACACTATCGTAGGTGTTACGCCGTAAACCTTCGTAAGAATTAGCGTTTTCTTCATTTTTACGTCATTTTCCCGTGTTTCTTGTCACATACTTGCAATTTACCTGAAAACAAGGAAATAACCGTAAAAGTATCGAATTCAAGTATTTATAAAACAATTGCAAGTATTTTTAGGGGAGAATTGACACTAAAAAGTATCAAAATTTGATGTTATCATCATAGCAGTTAAGCACCTGAGAAATACATGCTTAAGAATGTCAGCATAAAGTTTGTGAGTTCATAGGTTTAAATATTATAAAGGTTGGACCGTATATGATAATTGTAACACGTATAATATCATAAAAAGTAATTACGATTGCGCTAAGCTCATGACACCAAAACTAGACAAAGTTATGTATGCAATTTAATGCAATCAAAGTACCCTAGGGAGTGTCCAACCCGAGACACCTGTAGTCCGACATGGTATACGTCCGTTAGTTCGGTCCTCCGAAACTAGTAAGTGCTACTTACCCGAACGGGGATGTCAATCCCAAATAAATCTATTTATAACACTTACGCTTACACAAAGTAATTAATGGTTCATGGTAATTCGGGCAATAAAAGATTATCGTTACTTAGGTTAATCTGTAATCATTTTAAAAGTGTACTTGTTTCCAAATGTAAACAAGCAATGTATCTCACCCCGAGATTTGTAAAATAGTGATAAACAAGTAAAGTGGGGCTACAAACTCACCTTAAGTAAAAGTATTGATTTTGGGAAAATCAACAAATGAAATCGTCACAACAAGTCCGAAATGCAACCTATTTAATTATGAGTCGATTTAGAATAAAGCAAGCGAAATAAAATGATGCAATATATTTTATAATGTTATATCACCACCTAATAGTTTGCGTTTTAGTTTTATAAGTCAAAATAATGTTCACGTCAAGTTCGTCTATATACATTTATATTATAGTCTAGCTCGCTCATTTTAATGTTTTTAGTATTTTCGTATTGTCAATTTACTTATAGTCTCATTAGTTTACAGAATAATATTTATAAAGTTTTCGACGCGTATAAATGTTACTACAATATTTGTTAAGGTTTTCATAGCTCAAACAGACCCGAAAACACCCAAAAAACCCTAATTATATTCTTAACAGCAACTATTTTTGATAAATTGTGTGTAGGAAACTTTATTAAATTTTCAGAAAATAGTCCAACTTTAACGGGGTGTATCTCCTTCGTTATAATGAGTTACGGGTTGTTCAAACTCGAGGATTTAACAAAAAATCATAATCTACAAGTTTTCTCTATCGTGTTTAACCCAAATCAGACCCGAAACGGGTCAAAAACGTCAATGAACAGTTCTGTCCAGAAGCGAAAAATCCAGTTTTTTGTCGGAAAATTTACTAAACTTGTTTTGGTCATAACTCCTTTGTTTTAAGTCCGATTTTTAAGTTCTTTATATCCACGAAATCGTGGGAAGATGTACTATTATTTTTTAAGGCCTCAGCTTGTTAAAACCGAATTTTCTGTCTGAAAACAATAGGGGAAAACAGGACAGCAAGTATGTATTTTCTAGTCTACTAGTCCAACTTCATTCACAACAACCAAAATCATTCTAACTTAATCTCTTCATTCACTTTCATAATCATCCACCACAACAACAAATCCAAGCTAACTTAATCTCACCCACCATTTCATTAAGACTAATTAATATGTCAAGAACAAGAAATTAAATATATAACATAACTATTCTAGCTTATAATTTACCAAATTTAACAACAAGTCTAATATCAAAAGCAAGTAACTTATAAGATGACAAAAATAATTATTTTAAATGTATGAACATGTTTGTTACCTATTTTACATATTTTTACAAGTATAAACATATATATGAAAAGTTTTACTTGTTTCTTTTGTAAATCTTTAAAATAAACAAACTAGTTGGTGATATAACTTTGTAAATAAGATGTTCATAAGCTATTATATGTAATGAAAGTATAAGAAAACTTGTAGAACCTTGAAAATGGAGAATGATGAGATTAACTAATGTAGCACCTAAATCAAACCCCAATACTTGTTTGATTATAACTAAAACCTTTAGAACTTCTTGTAAATCACTTGAAAAATATCAAAAACCCACTTTTCTTGCTCTTGTATTTCGTGGCCGATTATTATGGATGTAGGAGAGGAGAGAAAAATATTTTTGGTAAAAGTATGAGTTGTGAGAAAATGCCTAAGATACTTTCATTTTAAAAACTAAGATTGGTAAGTATTAAAGGTGCTTTGGTATGGAGTTAACAAAATTGGCCATGGAATCATGTGACCCTAACCCTTGGGACCGGCCATGGCATGGGGAGGGGGTAAAGGTGGCTTAAAAAATCCTTATCTTGTTAATTATAGTGTACCTGTAGTTATAATGATGTATAGATAACCTTTAGGAATTCTTAGGATTAAATGCCTCATTTAGTAAGTAGATAATTCCCTATTTAATTAAATGAAAAATATTTAGGATAATAGTGTAAGTATTTTATTTATTTAGGGTATAATGTAAAGGTAGTAAATACTTGATGTTACATGCATGCATGGTTTAACCGAGAAGTTTAAGCATTTACGTAAAACTTGTAAAATAAAATATGTAAACTTATAAATTATATTCGTAATAGTCATATAGCACAAATTTGATGGACTTAAAAGGTATACGAAAGAAAGGAAAGGGACTTAAAATGCTAAAAACTCAAACTTATTTTCGGAAGTATAAAAAC
This sequence comes from Tanacetum coccineum, assembly GCA_026074375.1. Classification (NCBI taxonomy): domain Eukaryota; kingdom Viridiplantae; phylum Streptophyta; class Magnoliopsida; order Asterales; family Asteraceae; genus Tanacetum; species Tanacetum coccineum. The sequence goes on along the minus strand of BQNB010019616.1, from coordinate 26,513 downwards.
TCAAGGGTTTCATACGAAAGTTTTATTACTTTCGTACACAACCTGAGCTTTCATAAATCCTTTCAACCAACTAGGCTTTCGTATCTTTGAATATTCGATCCAAATCGATTTTTGAACTATTTTGTGATTTAAACGTAAGGATAATATGCCTAATTCGATCCTCTTTTCATTTTTATTATGATTAATTGTGTATATAAGGGTTTCGTATTTAGGGTTAGGGTTTCGTAAAATCAAAGTGACGAGTTTGATCAATTGACTAAAGGGAAACATGTGATAGGGGTTATTGTTATGACTTTTATGATTAATCGTTGAAAACAAATACGTTTAGACCTTTAATTAAGAGGTTTCGTAACTGACAATGGCTTCGTATCTTTGAATGTGTACGTTTACAATGTTAAAACAAGTTTCGTATGAACATTAAGGAGTTATAAGGGATTAAAACCTAATAATATATGATTTTAAAGGTTTCGTATATACGAAATTAATTTTGGGATAAAAAATTCAAGTTTCGGTTTCGTGTCTCTTATTGGGTTACACATGGGCTTAATAAAGTGTGTTGGGCTGAATTTTGAGGTTTCGTACATCTATATAAGTTTTCTATATGGGTTTCGTATAACCATTTTGGATTTCTTATTGGGTTACGTATAAATCATACATGAGCTTAATTGGTAAACAAATGGCATTTATACAAATCCAATGATAAATTCAGTTATAAATTCATATTTCTATACTGATAAATGGGGCAAATGGTGAAGATTGCGTCCGGTTACGACTGTTTTCTAAATTAACAGAATGAGGAATGAGCAATCTACTGACCATTCAGTTATCATATATAAGAATATGTTTTTGATAGCAAATTTTTCATTAAGTGATTCAAATGATTTGTGAAAAATGAATGAAAGTTGTGATTCAAATGTCTGTGATCATTTTTTAAATTCTCATGGTTCAAAAAGGCAAAATTCTAAAGTTTTGAAAACGAGTGTGTCTAAAACTGTTAAAAATGATTTATGACTCACTTTTGTACACAACTGGGTAAATGGTCTAAGTCATGTCCGATTTTGATCGTTTTTTGAAATTAACAGAATGAGAAGTGAGTGACTTAGTGACCATCCAGTTGTTGTTTCATGAGTTTTTGTTGTATGATCATCACTTTTTCAAACATCGTTGACAAACACGTGATTTTGGAAAATTTATCTCCCTTTTCTATCAAACAGTCATACTTTTGTGTCAAAAAGTGGTACTCTTTTACTGAATTTTTTTATAAGAATATAAAGATTACTTTTGGATTTCTTAAACATCAATGGTTTTCAATACTAGTGTTTTTGTCAAATTGGTATTTTTTAAAATCAGAGTATATCTTTATTATTCTTAAAAGAGTATCATTTTACAAATTTCTTTTTGGTGAGGTAACTCAAATAGAAAGAGAGATAAAATCCATACGCAAAAAAGCAAATCTAAGTATTCTCGAAAAAGAAATTCCAGAGCATACAAAACGGGATCAAAAGAAAAAGACGAATAAAGCGTATGACATGTGTTCACAAAAGCAATAATTAACACATGAGAAAGAAAATAATCAAAATATGCTCAAAAAATATATGCCAGAGCATATAAAAACAAACAGAATGGAAATAGACAAAAATGTTATATAAATTTTATACATCATAACTTTATCTCATTTCACTAATCACTTTATTTCATCATACAGTGTTCATAATGGTACAACAACCACAACAACAAGTCATTCCAGCTGATCAACTTGTAACTACCAAGTATCAACGCATTGGGAATGTGTAACCACTACGTCAGGCCATCTTGCTTTCTTATTATTCCGCTGCGTGTTCAATATTATCTGTAAAACTAATCCTAGATGAGCTAAACGATTATCAACACACATACACGTGTGTGTTTGAGGTTAAATTCTGGATTTAATACTTATTTAGGCCCAAGGGTAAAAGGGTAAATTATGCCTCATAATGTGTATTTTGCACCATTAGTCCCTGTCGTTAAGTCTTTTGCACCGTTAGTCCATTTCGTTAACTATTTTCTCCAAATGGTCCTTATTTCTAATAAAACTTAACGAAAAGACTTTTATTATTTTCTAATGGCAATATAAAAGTCTATAATTAATACTTATTAAACTTGGGGTGTTACAAGAATCTTGCTCAACCATGGCAGACGATGTTTAAGGTCTTCAACCATTGTCTTACTACAAGAACATCAGGTCACGATCAGACTAAAATCAACATTCTTCAAATCTTTCATGTTGTGATCAACCGTGTTCACGTTGATTATGTCGGACTTCTGTGGTGGGATTTCATACACTGTGTCCAACAGAAGAAAGATATGATTCACTACCCTCGCTTCACTAAGCTTATTATTGTCGATCTTATGAAGAAGTTTCATTCTATTGCATAGAGACTTGAAGAGAATTATCATTCTATCAAGGATGATATTCCATTAGTGAGTGTGTATACTACGAGGAATGTGACTGTAAAAGGGATGCTTATTCTGGGCGAGTTTCTTACTAATGACATCCGTGCTACTCCAGAGTATAAGGAGTATGAGAAGGAGTTTGTCATGGTAGACGTTCCAACGATTCAACCAAAACCGGTTAAATCTACCCAAGGAACGATTATGACACCTACCCCTACTGCTAAAGTTGTTAAGAAGACATGTAAAGGCAAAGATGCTGCTGGAGAATCAAGTACTCTAAGGAAATCGTTAAAAGTGACAACCAAACAAAAGAAACTGAGTACTACTCCAATTCCACCTCCCAGTGATGATAGAGAAAGGGATGAAATTGCTGAAGCAACCCTACTAAGTCTTACTATGCACAAAACTAGTCTAGCTGGTGAAGCACAAGATAATGTACCTAAAGTGCAGGAGAAACTTTTGGAGGAGGATATAGAAAAGATTGTTGAGGGCGAAGATGAAGAATCTTATGCTAGTGTCTTTGCTAATTCGGTTTTCCAAGATGACGATGATACCGGTACTAGGTTAGAGCCCGGGAGTCATAAGGAGAATCCAGAAACTGTTGATGATGATGATGTTGATAAGGATAAGAAGGACGATGAAAATGATGATAATGATGATAATAATGATAATAATGATGATGACAATGATGATCACGAAGATCATGCATTGGTCAGAAACAAAGTGTCGGGTAGTTTGGAGACTAGGAATGAGAAGATGCATACACCAATTCCCTCACCCCTTAGATCCTTTAGGACAAACTTATATTCAGATAAGAATATTTCTCATGAATTGACGGCTACTATATCACCCACACCTGCCACTACCTCTAAAGATCGAAGCAAGACAAAACGTATTTCTAGCAAATATACACACATTCTAGGAGCTCTTCACATGATATGCAGGCGTCAAGATATTATGATTAAGCAAATGGAAAAGAAATTTGTTACTAACCGTGATTTTTAGGCTATTCATAAAAATGTTGATGACGTACTCCATGATGTAATTCCTAAGATTGCTTCAAATACTACAAATGATATTATTAAAGACAATCTTCCAAAAGTCATAGTTGATGCTGTCATGAAAGAAAGAGACACATTTTAAGATACTGTACCTGCCCTAATTTCTAAGGAATTTGCTGATCATGCGCTAAAGTTAATTGAAGAACTTTTTCAGTCTTACTTACATAACAATGTTATTACTATTCATCAAAACAACAAGCTTAAGAATCCAACACTTATGTATCTGAACGTCAACAACAACAACAAGAATGGGATACATGGGTTGAGGAACCATTAAGTGATGTAGATGAGGTGATTCCCAAAGATGAAACTCCTGAGCTTATTGAAGAAAACTATCTATGATCATGAAAGAATGGAGGCTACATTAAGAGACATGATGAGTAACCAGTTCAGAAATGCTAAAGAATATGCCTACCATTTAGAACAATCAAAGAATTACATGGAGAATCAGCTAGTATGGGAAAGCAGACAGGGAGACATAAGACGATCAAATCCATATGCTCATATTTTCTATGGTCCCCAAAGAAATCCGAATGAACCTCCAAGGTATTTGTACAACAAAGATTTGTTTTTCTTGAAGTATGGAAATACTAAGGAGAGGAAGCATGTGCTTTCACTCTATAAGATGCATGCTGTTCCATTTTCGGAAGAAGACCTAGAAGAAAAAATGAAGCGTTGGGTTAAGAAAGAATTCAAAACTTTCAACGAAGAAGCGTAGTTATTAATTTAACATTGGAAAGATTCATGGCATAAGATATTCTACAAGATCAATCACAGAAGGGTTAGAGCTAATCCAGAAGAATATTTCTCCGATCACAGGATTGCTGAAGTTGTCAGAGTTACTACTGAACAACAACACGGGCTGGATTTTATAGAACAAATCATTGTGATAAGAGAAAACGATAAACCAGATAGCTTTTTTGAGCCAGACTTCAAGTATTTAAACAAGAATGATATTGAAGATTTGTATTATCTTTGCCGAAACAAGAAAGTCAACTACCGTGAGAACAAGTTGTTGAATTCTTTAATGACATTCATCAGGAGCCGTGTTATCTCAGAGAGAGTTCATGACTTTCATCTGGGGATTGAAAGCTACCAGATCAGGGTCAACTTAACTGCACTAACGTTGATATTCCCTGGTATTGAGGCATGTGTTATTCTATAGTAGATAAACTAAGCACAAGTTTAATTTACTTAAACAACAAGAATGAGAAAAGGGTCATGTATTTGGTGGAGATTGTTAAGTTTTGTGATGCGACGCTAGAAAGAGTTTTGAATGAAGTCAAGCTGAAAATCTTCGAGACTGAGTTTCTAAAGAAGGCTCCTCTGCTAGGTGACTTAAACCTTGACATAATGAAAGCGTATGAAAGAGAAATAAACAAGCGTCTAAGGCACCGGGAGCAAATGAGAAGATGGGAGTCATTTGTGAATGAAAGACCAATTCTACCGACGATGAGGCATCAGTAATAATCAACCCTTAGGGGGAGATTGTTAGGAATTAAAAGTGTTAATTATTAATAATGAATTGGTCTTGTAATAAATAGTATAGAAAATAGTAACTTAAGAAAATGTTGACCAAGTGAGACAAATAGTCAAAGTAGGAAAAATAAAAGGTTTAGAGAATAAGTATAAATACCTCTTAGTTAGAGGTATTTAGTGTTGGTCATTTTGTAATCATCTCCTCACCCTCCCTTTTGTTAATGAAAATTGAAAATGTGTAAAAATACTCTCTAGCTTCCTCTCATATACTCTATATGACTTTCGTATGATATCCAATGCAAACATGACATATAACAATAATTACTTTCATTTTATCATATTTTCAAACCGATACCGATAATGATTGTTATTTGCAAACCAAACGCACCCTAAGATAACTTGAATTCCAAACACCAAACTTGTTTGTGATCGATAACCAATTTAATTGGTTTAACCAACATGAACCTTGTTATAGCTGACTACAAAGATGAGCACTTGACAACCTTTTGAAACTTGCAAAAGATGAAGAATAAAACCCATGATCGCAACCACCATTTATGACAGAAGACACAATCTTTATATCATAGGAGGTAATATGTCATCATTGTTTCGAGCGAGATTTGCATCCACAGTGATACCCAATGAAGCTCTAAGAAAATTAAAGCTAAACTGTTATTCTTCATTATCTGAAAATTCATCTTTGGGTAATGAACAACTTTAATCATTCATCATGTTCAACATGGTTCTTCTTAGCTTTGCCTTTAACATTTTCTTTAGCTTAAATGGAACGTGAAAAAAGATAATATTTGTTGTTTTATAGTTAAACGGTAAATTCAAAGTTAAGAAATCTAATCAAATTATCAAACAAATGGATTGTGAAGTGTTCATGTGAGAATTATATATTTGGTAAAAACATGAGAACTTTTTGAATCACATGACTAGAAAATCTAAAAAAATCACAAGGAATATGACATTAGTGAATAAAGAAGCTTCGAAATATGATTTCTTCACATTTTCATATATTTTATATGTGAAGAAATTGCATTTGATTTTTGTAACACCCCCAAAATAGGGTCGCAGTGAAAATATGTCCAGGAGTGTTACTTCATAATACAACAACACAAAATACGAGAGAACGACCTCTACATGAGTTGTTTGAAAAGGCAATCTTGCAAAATTTAGACTCAAATGCACATCAGTTACGTCAAGCATCTTATACACCTGAGAAATACATGCTTAAAAGTGTCAACATAAAGTTGGTGAGTTCATAGGTTTATAAAACTGTAAATGTAATCCACAAGGTTTTTAAAAGGGTGCATGGCAATATAATAAATACAAGCCATGCAAAATGCGTTTACTACTGTCTAAGCTCATGAACCGATGCACTAACTGAAATCTAGGATATGTGCTCATGCAGATGCCCTACCCGGAACACCCGAGCGGTAACTCAATGGAATTTCACCCGTTTGACATGTACTTTATTCAAACTGGCCGGGACGTGAACCCTGATAGATGTGCCCATGCAGATGCCCTACCCGGAACACCCGAGCAGTAACTCAAATGGAATTTTGCCCGTTTGACATGTACTTTATTCAAACTGGCCGGGACGTCAACCCTGGTAGATCTATTCACACCATTCGTGCTTACACCAAGTAATTAACGGTTCATGATAATGGTGAGGCCATTATGGGATAATGGTACTTAGGCAATTTATAAATGTTTAATGTACTTGCGTCCATATGTAAAAATAAGCAATGTATCTCACCCCGAGATTTGTAAAATAATTGTAAACAAGTTAAAGCGGGGCTGTAAACTCACAAAGTCTTGAAAAGTAGTCGGATTGTTATAAAATAAACGAGCATATAAACGAGTTTGAAATCAATCATGTAAATGAGTTTGTAAACGAGCATATAAACGAGTTTAAAATCAATCATGTAAATGAGTTTGTAAACGAGCATGTATTCTCCCCCAAAAGAGTTTAAAACAAGAAAATAGGGGCTATGAGACTCACCTCAAGTAATGGAATTGATTTTGAATAAATCAACAATGAAAGTCGTCACAATAAACCGGTATGCAAACTAACTAATTATAGGTCGGATAAGAATAATATATTTGAAATAAATAAAATAATGTATTTTATAATGTTATATCACCACCTATTAGTTTTAGTTTTAGTTTATAAGTTAAAATAATATTTACGTTACGTTTGTCATTTAATGTCTAAGTATATACACTTGAAAAATATTCTATTAATCAAATTAACTATAGTCAGTTACGCTCGATCTATTATTTTTATTATTTTTAAAGTGTCAAAATATATAGTCTAAATAAATTCCTATATAATATTTATAAAGTTTTAAAACGGGTATTAATATTATTTAAACGTTACGATATTATTTCTTAAGGTTTTTATAGTCCAAACGGACCCGAAAACACTTGTAAACATCAAATTACTATTTCATAAGCTTTGCATTTTATAAAAAGTGTGCATGAAAATTTATATAAAAAGTTATCTAGTGTTCATGAAGATTATCTCACTTTTAATACACTTTTAGGCTCCGAAACTCGCAAGCTTTTACCGAAATGTCATTCCGAGCAACTTTTTAGTTTTATACTTAAGCCGGTTCGGACCCGAAAGGCCTCAAAAACACGAATTAAAATCTGATCAGACCCTATATTTTCCAAAAAACTGCCAAAATAATACTAGTTGCTGGAAACTTTAAAAATCCATAACTTCTTCGTTTTACGTTCGTTTTTCAAGTTCTTTATATGCACGGGATAGTATTAAGACGTACTTTCCTATTTTTAAGGTTGTAACTTGTCTCGAAGTTCGTGTCAAAACAGTAAAAGTCGACTGTAAATAAATATGTATATATGTTTTTAACTTTTGATTTTTACTTCATTTTAACACCACAAATCCTCTAATTTAACCACTACAACATCCTTTATTTCAATAACATCCACTAACCTAGTCCCATTCATCTCACCTCAAATATATAATTAAAATGTTAAGAACATAATAATTTATAAAAACTATATAAACTAGTTTATGAACAAATTATTTAACAACTAGTTTAATAAAACAAGTCCATGTAATATACCAAAATAAATGTTTTCTCATGTTCTAACATGTTTGTAAGTCATTTTCACCCATGTGTAAGTATTTACTTGTTTATATATAATCTTGGTTTTCTTGTAAACTTGATAAAATATACAACTAAGTGGTGATTTAACTTGATATATATGTTGTTCATGTATAAGTAAATAAAATGAAAGTATATGAAATATAGTATGAACTTTGTATGATGGTGATGATGAAATGAACACAAAGGCTAACCTAAATCAAACCCCAATTGTTTGATACTAATCTAAACCCTTTAAATACTTGAAAAAAAATACTTGTTGAAATCAAAACTCCAAATGTTTCTTGTTCTTGTTTGTTGGTCGGTCACTAGGGAGAAAGAGAAAAGAGTGTGTGTTTGATTTTTTGCTTTGTGAGAAATGAGAAGTATTGTAACCCTTTTAAGGTTAAACAAAGCATGGCTTAATACATTATTTTAACACTTAGGGACAAACTAGGATGTGAAGTGTCTTTGGCATGCTCTTGCCGTGTATAGGTGATCAAAGGGGGCATGGGAGACAAAAGTTAAGCTTATGTTCATGGGATAATAGCTTATTGCTTATCTAATGGTTAAGGTTTATTGTTAAATAAGCAAAAAGTAAGTTAGTGGGTGATTTATGTATAAAATTTTGAGGGGGGCCGGTTATGGTAGTGAATATGGGTAAGATTTTATAAATTTTTAAGTATTGAGTATAATTGTGGGTATTTGTTTAAGTATAGAAAGGTAGTGTTGCTTACATGCATGCATAAATACTAAATATTGCGAAACGTAAACGTTTTACGTAAAATATAAAAATAAAATATGAAAAGTTATAAATTATCTTCGAAATAATTATATAACACTTATTTGACGTAAACTTTTATTTGTTTAATGCCAGTTTACGTTGATTGTTGATTTTTAGTTTACGCGATTTAACTTAACGGTTAAAATTAAAAGTAAACGCGCAAAAGTTCAAATAAATAATTGAGAGTTTATTGACGTAAATGACCTAAAAATATAGATTGTTACAATTTTTTGGTAATAATTTACATATATATTTCAAAAAAGAATGTTAGGATTCTTTAATAACCAATGTCTTACATCTTATGGATTTCTTTAGATTTTTTTAACATGTAATTTTACAAACTCACATGTAAAATAAGTGTTTTCGTGTGATTTACGGTAAAAAATGCTATTTTTTATTTGTGACATGTGCATTTTCAAATTTTTTTAAGAGATTTTTTATTCATCATCCTTTAACTTGTGAAATTTTCAAACATTTTGAACATGTTCAAAAAAATTGCTAAATATAAAGATGCGTTTAGTTAGAGGAAATTTTTTCTTATTTTGTGTTTTTAGATTTGTAAATAAAAAGGAGGAGATTTATTTTTTCACAGAACATAGAAAATACGTTCATATGATATTGTTTATTATTCTTAAGAAAACAAAGGGGGGTTACAAAGAAAACAATGAAAAAATGTGTTTTATTTGAGAAATGAATTTTTGTGTTTTGTAAAATTTTTTGTTAAAAAACACCAATTTAACGCGATTTTTGTTTACATTATTATTTACAAAACATTTTGTAAAAAATAAATTACAAATAAAAAAATAAAAGCTCTTAGGAAAGAAGTCACTGCAGCAGCAGCATAAATTAGCCCTAACTCGCACAAAAGAAGAGTCAGTCACCCTCTCTCTATCAGGTTCTTCTCTTCCTCTCTTCTCCGTTTACTTTCTATCACTATTTCATTCCAACTTTTAATTTACCTCTTTCACATTTCACAATTTATTTTTTATCATTCATTCACTCTGATTAAAATTAAAATTACATAGTTTATCATTCAACTTACTTATCCTCCTATCTCAGTTATTAGGTTTACCTATACTTCTATTTCACTCTGTATATATACCTCGACTTCTTATACTGAATCTAATGCCTGCCAACTGTTTGTGAAAATGTTTCGTGTTTTTCACCTTTAAACTCTAAGTTATTAACTTTGCTTGTATTATATTTATCGAGTAATCACTTAACCAGAGAAACGCAATTATAAGTTGAATATTGGTTTAGCTAGACTTCAATATTGGTTTGTTAGTTAGTATCAGACGGCATATAGTCGTCATAAGTTAGTTATTTCGTCTGATGTCTAATGCGTGCCAACTGTTTGTGAAAATGTTTGCGCTCTAATTCGTGGCTGTTTTTTGTTAATTAGAATTGTCGTGCAGTTTAATATAATTCCAACTTAAGAACCTATCTATGTAACTCGGTTTATAACTTTATATCAACTGAGGAATTAATATTGTCGTTTAATCTTTATTTTGTGATAAAGGTGTTAAAGAAAGAAAGATGGATGCTTATAAGGCGTATAAAGCAGTTGTCCCGATAGCATGGAGTCCGAACCTATACATAACACTGGTGAGAGGAATTCCGGGAACCCGGAAACTTCATAGGCGCACTTTAGAAGCGTTGCGTTTAGGGAAGTGTCATCGAACTGTCATGCGATGGAATACTCCTACTGTCAGAGGAATGCTTCAACAGGTTCTCGAAATTTGGCGTTTGCATTGTGGTAGCTCGTATATGTCTTTAGGGAAATTTGTGTGATATATTATGGGTTTACGCAGGTTAAGAGATTGGTAGTCATTGAGACTGAAGAAATGTTTAAGGCGCGTAAAGAAAAGGAAGCACAGCATCGTGCCATTCGTCCGCCTTTGGTTGTGAGTCATTCTCCTGCTCCTGCAAGTGATTCGTCTCAACAAGCTGCATAATCTATTTATTTCAGTGTAAGTGGCTTTGTTCTTGGATATTAATGTGTGCATCTTGTGAATAGCCATTTTTATTGCATATTATGGTAAATATTTGGGAAATGGGTGAGCTTATTCAGCTTTTTGCGAACATATTTATCTTGATAACTATGAGATATATGTGGAATGCTCAGCTTTAACACAGTTTATCTCATTTGGTTGTATGCGACGGAATACACATGCTCGTAAGATACCTAGATTTGAAGCTATGTTTTTTCTTAACTTGATAACGTTAAATGCAGAGCATTATTTTGCTAGGATTAGTAACAGATTAATACTTACAAGCTGCATGTGCTGTGAAATTCTACTGTGATACTATGTTTTATGGTTACTACTCTATATTATGCCACAAAGGGATACAGAGTTTCAGTTAGTTTTGATAGAACCAGACAATTTTTAAAATGGGCCTTATAGTTTAGAGTGTTTAAAGGGAAACGTATGCAGTTTTCCTTGATTAGGTTACCCGGGGAGGGCCAGTCTTTGACTGAGATGTATGCGGCCTAACCGAGGTATCCCCAGGACCATTTCCAATGCTATCCTTGGCCACCACCCGATTGTTTACCTAGTGAGGTTTGAACCCTGGACGGCAAGTAGAAAATTTGATTGACATCATAATGGGTACTGTATCACTCTTCATTTTTAGACATGTGATCCCAGCTAGAACACGAGTGCAATTTTGTAATGCTATCTTTCATTTATGAGTTTGTTTGGTGAAAATGTACAGGCTGAAAATGTTCTTGTGTTAACAATTACCATTTTTGTTTCATCATTTCTGTCTAAACTTATTTTGTGTTTTTATGTTTAATCACATGCAGGAGTTCTTCTGGGTACCCGAGGCTTTAAAGCTCTGTTGTGGGGGAGGGCATTCCAGGTTTCTCTTTTCATAGCAGCATTAGTATCTTGTAGTTGATAAAGGTTGCAGATCATCCAGTTTAGTTGAGGTATGCATAATATGGAGGAAAGTTGCTTGTTTCTTGAAGATACATAGATTTGTAATGATCTAGCTATCGACCTTCTCATGATCTTTTTAGAGTTCAGTTTGCGAGTCCAGAAGTGAAGTACTTTGGTTTCTGTTGGCTTATTTATATGAGTAAAACTTAAAATAACATGATGAGACAGTGTCATATTTAATACCTTGCCTAATCTAAAAGATGTCGCATATACATGTTTGCGGTCATGACATATTAGTCCTTCAGAAAGAATGCTGTGTTGGGCAGACATTAGCTTTGTTAATTGAGCGAATATGGAATCAATGTTATAATATCTGATTCTGAGTTTTAAAAAGCGTGATGCACTTCGATGCAATAAGGGTCAAAAAGCCGAGGCGCGAGGCGCCGAGGCGAAAGCGCGCGCATCACGTACGTGAGGCGACAATTTTATAAAAAATACTTTTAAATTATATATAATGCACAAAACACAATAATGCCACATTTAATACCAAATTTACTATCAAAAGATATCATGGATTTTCATAGTTAACGATTCCACTCGTTAGAATACATAAATATCACCAAAAGGATCAGAAGTGTTATCATTTTTGAATAATTAAAAGCAAATCAAAAGCATCCATTGAAAGCTTTATGTCTCTAACTCCTCCAAGACTAAAAGCAAAGCCATATACACATTAATAAGACCAATTTTTATTAGAATTGGTCAAATTGGACCCATTCTTAAAAGCAAAGCCCATAAGAAAAAGCCCAGTACACATTAGTAAGCGGCTTATTGCTTATATATCATAAGCTTATAAGCCTATGTTTTGTGTTTGGATTAGCTCATGTTTAATAAGCTTATAAGCTCAAGTCTTTGGTTTGGCTTATGTTGGTAAATGACCAAAAAAGACATGGTTTAATAAAGAAAAGAAAATATGAATGTTAGCTTTAGGTAAAATGAGGGTAAAGTTGTAATTTGTATTAAAGTGTGTTATATAAGCCCAAACCCTCACAAAAAAGCCACACTTTTGTGGCTTACCAAAATACCCACATATAAGCTCTTAAGCCCACTCATATAAGCTTAGCCAAACACTTAGTTTGGGCATATATGAGTTATATAAGTTAATAAGTTCAAAAGCCCACTATATAAGCTAAATCAAACAACCCCTAAGGCCAATTTTACTTTGGAAGTCCCAAGTACATGATGCGCAAAAAAGCACCGATGCACGCATTAGCTGACGTGTGCCTGATGCGTGCGCCTCACCACGCATCCCGTAAACGCAATGCATCAGGGTGTCCGATGCAATAGGGTAGTGCATCTGCCTGAGGCGCGCTTTTTTAAACACAGATCTGATTATTTGAAGCTAACACATGTTTATAGTCACCGACGTAAAATTCATACATTTTCTTTAAAACATATCAAATTGATCTATCTAAGTTGTATATTAGAGACATCTAAAGCTAATCACTCTAATAGTTTTATGAATCATGTGTGATCTTTATTAGTGAAGATGTTCAGCTGCACTCTGAATTCTGCACAGTCCTTTAAACCAGACCATGAAGCCCAAGAACCCAACAGAAATTGAGCAACCTAATATTGTGGACATGCATATCTTTGATTAAAAATTAATGGTGAATTAATAGTAAAATCAGTGATTAGTGGGTGATGCTTTTAATTTAAAAGTTAGACCCTAAAGTATATATATCGCCATATTTGTACATGTTATGGTTTGCAAACATGTACAGATTCCCTTTTCTGACAATTAGTTAAATAAACTATAACTAGCGTAACAAGACAAAGAAGGACAAACTAAAAAAATGATGTCAGGTGTTATTCAAAACATAATAAGTTCGGTTTGTCTGACGATGATGAACCACATGCAGATATATGATGTCTGTTATAGATGAGAAATGTTTGGGGACTTTGATATATGTGGATATAGATAAGAGAATATCCACATGTGCATCTGCTTGTGAAAAGCATGGACAAGGAATCAAGAATAATAACCGTTGACTAGATATTTAATAATATTCGTTTGATCAAATTTGAATATATATCAATTTTGGACTACCCGAAATTGGCTTATGATTTAGAAATGAGAACTTTACGCTATGTTTGTGGCTAAAAATTGGTTTAGTTTGTTTGTCCAAGTTAGATAATTTATGTTGTAGGAGTATTGCATTTCAAGGAAGGCTACAGGGGATGAAATTATAGAGAAAGAGAATATATTTATATTTTACATATGCCTCTCTTTGACAAAGCATATAGCAATCATCAACTAAAAAGTAAAATCATACATCTAGCACCAAAATATAAATTTATCTAGAAACAAATACACTAAGCTTCTTCCTTTCGACCAATGTTTGCCTTCTTCACTTCCAAATCATCAACCATTTCAATATTCCAGTTTTCAATCTCTTTATCCTGACTATTATTAGGTCCTCTGTAGTTCTGCACTTTGTACTGATGTCTTGATGCTAAGACTAGAAAAGCCAAGAAGTTTATTACTCCCAAAATTGCTAGCAGCCAATAGAAGTTCTCCAACTTGCCTCTGTTTAAGTTGTTTGTAAGCCAGCTTCCATTGGTTGCCATGTCTGTCAATGACACTAATACACTGCTAAAAAAATACCCCATAGCTAAAGTACTTAGGAATAGGCCTGTGCTCATAGATTTCATTCTTTCGGGTGCTTCTCTAATGAAAAATTCTAGTTGACCCACATAAGCAAAAGCCTCACCCGCACCAACCAAGAAAAATTGAGGGACTAGCCAGAAAGCGGAAATTTCAATCTCTTGATTGTGGTGCATTCCCCTTCTCTTCTTCTCAACAAGAGCAGAAGCAACCATTCCTACCACTGAGAGGACAAGGCCAATCCCAACTCTTTGTAAACTTCTGAGTCCTTTCGGATCATGGGTGATCTTTCGAGCTATAGGAACAACTACCCTTTCATTAAGAGAGGTAAACAGGAGAATTGATATAAAGAGGAAAACCGAGAAGGAGCCTGCAGGTATGCTAAAGCCAGCAACCTTCCGGTCCATGAGGGTAGCTTGCTCAATTGTGAATGTGTTCATTTGAGAGTACACTGTCCAGAAGAGGATACATGTGGACCATATAGGGATGAGGCTTATAACCATTTTCACTTCTTCAACTTGTGTTACAGTTGAAACTATCCATGAGTTTCTTCTATTTTCATCTGAAGCTTCAAAATCACCTAGTATTGCAGCCTTGTCAAGAGGCCTGTATCACCAATTGTTGAAGAAAATGATAGTCAGTTGGTTTCCATGAAATAGTACATAATATCTTGATAGCTAGTATGATTTATTTAGAGAGGTGATTCTGTTCAACGAGTGTTGATGAAAAATCTTCTGATTTTAGTGAAGAATATTATATCCAACAAGAGCGGTGTAACTAATCTGTGGTTTTAACAGTCTGAACACAAAAGTAGCATTTCTGAGTTTGTGAGGAGTCTTGAAATTTGAGGAGTCTAACTGAAAGTTTATTGGTCTCTTACTCTCTGGTGCTTCTTAGGGGAATATTTGGTAGTGTGTTCCAAAAGTTATTATCTGATGGTAAACTGTGGGAATTCTATATATAGCTTTGGTAAAGGTAACTGTAGAAATTAGTATTCAAATGTTTGGGGTGTTTGAGAAATTGCGGTAATTTAAAAAGAGTTGTCATATACAATGACCCCCATACCCAGTTCCGGCGGGATTGGGTGCTGTTGTTTATCGTATACAATGGCCAAAAAGACATTTTATGAGATTATGAAAGCCTTTTTGTCGAATGGGAGTAATTGTCCCTCAAATTAGGTTAAAGCAAGGGGTAATTTTATTTCTCTTTTTATTAATCTTATTTGTTTGACCCCAAATTATGAAACTCATAATCTGAAACAGGCCCATATATTCAAATAATCAATGGCAAAAAAGCTTTACCTAAACATTGAAAACTATTGCAACATGAAGCCGCTATAATCAGATTGTCAGTTCCAAACACCCCTTAATTGTTAATGATGATGAACCGGGAATAATTTCTGGTATTAAACATGATCAATAACCCTTTCTTGTTTTCATCAAAATCATTTTGGTGCAACTATGATTTCCTTTTCCTTGTCTTTTATATGCAAAAATATATTAGCATTCTCTTTTCTTTTCTGTTTACTTACCTTAGGCTTGCTTCAGTGCAAATGTTTGTATATAGAAGTGCATGTGTATTATATACCTGAACTTAGTCGTGTGTGGAACTGTTGAATTGCTATAGCCATTGAGGTAGTCCGGGTTTGCAGGGTAAGTGAGGTTCCTGTTCTTTATAGCCAGAAACACCACTCTCCATATGACAGTTAGAGGGCTCCCCTGTGGTCTCTTGAACCGATACAGAGTCGTTCCACAAAGCAGCACAATAACAGCTATAATCATAGTTCCAGCCGAAATCCCATACCCCCATCCTCTTCCCACATTATCTTGTATGTACACCAATACAGTTACTGCAAAAAGTGATCCAAGACTGACACAGAAATAGAATCTGTTGAAAAAGTAAACCATTGCCTTCTCCTCCTTAGGGTCAGAAGTGTCAAATTGGTCAGACCCAAATCCCGAAACGTTAGACTTGATGCCACCGCCACCTAATGCTATGGTGTAAAGAGCCACATATAACATTGCTAGTTGACTTCCATTGGCTTCTATGCATTGTTGTTTCCTTGGGTTGTCACAATGAGGAGGCTTCATGCTGGAAATGCTTGTTGCTAGTGTCAATAGTGTCACACCCTGTTTCACCAATTAATAGCTTAGGATATTTCAAGTTTTGAACCTTTTTCTTACCATTATGCAAAAGATGAAGAAAAAAGTCGCTACCTAAATGGCCCATTATGTTATTTATTGTGAGAATAGAAAGAAATGTGTTAAAGCTCCTGTTCTACCTAAAACATACTTTTATTTATTTTTTCTTTATATTTGATTATTCTTAAAGTAGCTGCATCTGAAATATTACCAAAATTGTATTTCATGTGTACAAGAAAAGAACAAGAGATGTAGTGCTTGATTTCTTACCACTGCACATATAGATGCAAAGATAGCAATGGTCAGGTAACGACCAAGTTTAGCATCTGCCAAGAATCCTCCAAATAGGGCTAAAATGTTAAGTGCTCCCATGAAATTTGTCACTGTGTTTGCAGATTTTGGCGAGGAAAGATGCAGCTCTCCGACAAGGTATGTCACCAAATTCATTGATATCCCCATGACACATATTCTTTCGGACAACTCGGTTCCTACATAATTACATAGGGATATCATTGTAATTAAGTATGCATATATACATAGTGACATAATAGGTGAAAGTTGTTGCTAGTGTTTTTGTTGCACTTTGTGGGTATAAAAGTAAGCTATAGCAACATATCCATGTACCTAAAATGAGGCCGGCTGCTAGCCAGCCACCGGTTTTAGAGTTGTCAACAGGGTTCCCTCTGAAATCAACAGAAACCGCATCATCTTTGTCGCCCTTTGAAACAGCTAAAACCTGGTTAAGCATAGAATAAGAACATTAATGATAGGAAGATGATATATATGCATTGAAGAAGCTTGATAATGAGAGGAAGTTGTTTTAGAGAACTATTACCATTTTGAAAGTGTGTGTTTTTGGCGCCGAAAAGGAGGTGTTTGGGGGAAATGCTGGGTAGGGGGGGTGAGTGGGAAGCGCGGGGGGCGGGGGCGGGGGGGGGCCGTCGCGTCGAGCGGGTGGTTGCTGTAGTGTTTTCTTATGCTGTTTCTCTCTTAGGAGAACTATTGACCTTTTTGAATGGTTGTATTTAATTAGTGTGTTGTTTTTGTTGGTGCGATGTGGGGGGTGTTTGAGAGGGGGGTGTGTGGGGCGTGGAGTGTGACGGTTTGTTGCGCGGTAGATATATCAGGAAGGTCGGGTTGTTATTGGACAATTGGAGGGGGAGGATATGGGTGGGTGTGGGGGGTTTTGGTTGGGGTAGGGGTTTTTAGGGAGTGGTGTTGGTGATGGTTGGGGAGGTTCGTTAGTGAGGCGTGAGCCGGCCGAGGGCCGATGGGCGGTGGGGGGGGGGGGGGAGGGGGGGTGGTGGTGGTTTTTGGTCTCTGTGGCTTGATTCTAGTTTGGGGGGGTGGTGTCGCTTTTTGGGTTGTTTTTTGGTTGGTGGGTGGGGGGCGGTTGGGTGGGGGGGGGGATGTTGTGTTGGGACGGGTTTTGAAAAATTGTTTTTAAGTGAAATAAAAAAAGGTGTATTCTCCAAATCTTTGGGTGACAGGGGTGGGTCTACCTCTGGTTGGTGGTCTCATGTGGTAATTTGCCTGGTCAAAGTTCTATCCATCCACTGATTACTGTGAGATTTACTTATTATTATCTTGATATGGGGGTTGGTTTTGGTGTTCACTTTTTATCTGGGTATTTAGCGTTTGTTTGTGTGTCAAATTTTATAAACACTCCGGGTCTATACAGGTTTTGCTGACTCGGGGCTTAAGTATGAATTAAGTGGGTGGTGGGTTTTAAGTTCTATTAAGTGGGTTTGGTTTAGAATTGGATTGATTTAGTAGTTTGTATGTTTATGTATGTGGCTTGTGATGAAAATCTTTTTGTGTGTCGTGTTTACTTTCTTTCTTGTGGTGTTACTGGCCACACCTAATGAGGTGATACATTGTTGGACCCTTGCTACATTGCAAATTTGGATCCAATCTCTGAGTGGGGCCAAGCCAGCCACCAAGATCCCTTTGCTCCTCTGTTTTTTCGACATCTTGCAATATGAACATGTGCTTTTTATGTGAGATTTCTTCTCCGTGACGCATCCTTTGTTGATGTGGCGAAATGGGCGGAGTCGGCATGGTGGATAATGAGCTAAAGCGTGTCGGGTTTAGATAATTATATCCTTAAAATACTCATATATTCTTAAATAAGTGATTAACAGGGTTTTATGCTTTTTTTTTTTGATGTGAAATTCTAACCTCCACTTACATGATATTCTTTAGGTTGCTCATATTAGTCACGGATGCTAATCCTTAATTACTAGTATTAGATATGTATCGTTTTATGGACATTGCGTAAGCCAGTGAATAGTTCATACTGATTGATGTTGTCGGACTGCTTGTATGGTCTGTGTAGGATCATTTCACCAATACACCATATATTCTTATTATCTTATAAAAATTAGATATAAATTGTGCCAATGTTTGATGCACACAGTGTGGTCCATAGATAGAAGAATGTTTGGCTTTATTCATGTTTTGGTTTTATCCTTTTCTTTTGGACCATGAGGCTGCAGGAAAAATGTTGCAATATTTTATATCCCTGATAAAAGACCTTGTAAATTAGCTTGATGCCCAATCTGTGAACTGAATACAGATTTTGGTGTTTTACTTTAAAAAGATTATAAAATCTATATGGGAGTTTGTTTTAAGGTTTCAATAGAAAATGTAGTTGGTTTCTGCACCCAAAACCAACCTTCAATAGTTTGTAAGAAAGTTTAAAAACCTTAGTTACACCAAGTACCAACCCTTCATACCGGCTCAATGCCAAATTGTTAATAGGATGGTGAAAGTATTGTCTTTTTACCCTCTTGCGGTGTCCTAGTTGCAAATTGTATCAAGGCTAACACACTTGATTGGTGCTTGGAGGTGTTAGGTGAGTAGTTGAAACACGCTGTATAAACCTTGTGGATCACAAAATATAAAACTGGAAATCAATGTATTTTATTTGGTAGCTGTATTATGGAAAGAAGAAAAAAAGGTCACGTTAGCTCGTCTATGGATACTGTATTACTTTGCTTTTGATTTCTTGGAATATTAGATGTGATAGTTGATTTCGTGTATTGTGATTAAACGGGTACAAGACAACTCGTCAATTCTTCTTATCTAGTGCACATTTTTCCCTTGGTAATCATTTGTGTTGGTTATCTTGTCGTAGTCATCTTTTGGTTGATCTACTCTCTACATTATTGACTCTTACCATATGATGAATTCGTAATCTCTAAGGTCATATGATGATTATCAAATAAATACATAATGATTGTGCGATAAGAGTCACTAAGACAAGAGTCGTACGACACTTAAGGTGATGATTTGCAAATAGTAGTGCACCAATAACCGATTTAGTGTTGAGATGCATCACTATAAAACATTACGAAACAACCACAAAAGACTGGAACGACCAATGTTGTATATTTTTGGGTATGGGTATTATTATTATTCAGGATTTATTCTAAAATGAAGAGTAAATTGCATAAATCGTCCCTAAAGTTTGGTCAAATTGCATGTTTCGTCCCAAACGTTACGAAAGTGCAAGAATCGTCCTTGTGGGGAAACCTTTGGTGCAAGTATCGTCCCTGTGGGGATATATGTGGGGAAACCTTTGTTGCAAACAAAGGTTTCCCCACAGGGGTGATCCTTACATTTTCGGACTTGAACGACCAATGTTGTATATTTTCAGGTATGGGTATTATTATTATTCAGGATTTACTCTAAAATGAACATTACATGATATCTTTTCATGGATAAACAGTTTATGTTTTGATTATTTGATTTTTTTTCAACTCAAATAATTCATTTCACATGCTTCATCTTATTTCTGTCTTTTTTCAATCATTTTAGTACTCTGAAAAGATTAATCACAGATTTAAACAACATAAGCACACTCGTCATCGATGACCACTTTTTATCATGGTTAACTATATGATTATAGTTATTCAATAGTATATAACTCCGGTTTCCCTTCATGTAGTAAAAAATGTTGTTATTGATTGGATGTCTAAAGTACTCTATATAAAAACATAATGGAAGTTACTTATTCAAAATATGATTAATAGATAGTCATAAAGATATTAAAATTGACAAATTTGGAGTTGTGTAATAGAGATCAAAACATGTTTGATTATAACCACCATCAAACGGCCTAGTGTTAAGGTCCGTGGCAATCAAACAAGAGGTCAAGAGTTCAAACCTCGCTAGGTGTGAACATTTGAGAGTGGCAGTCGGAAATGGTTCCGAAATTAACTGGGTGAGCTGGTGAGGCCGCGTACATCTGAGTAAAAAAGGCTCGTCCTCTTCTGGTAACCTCAACAGGCCATGTCCTTTTTTTTATGTATGTTTGATTATGGATTGGTTTTAGTTTAACTGCAAACTATTTTCGTCTATTTCTTAGTGACTTAAGCACAATTTATTGTGCAACAATGGTTAAAAGTTAAAACTTATTACTAGATCAACAGTTCAGTTTCAGTAGGAATATTATACTCTTCAACAGGTTTGACCCCTCTATTCATGATATCAGTTAATTGTTACAGTGTTTAATCAAATAAACAAAAGAAAGTAAAAAGTATCATATCTTTTTCACCCACAATGGTTAAGCATCAATCTAATCTTTGTAGTGCTGTTGGACATTTCAAATATGCTTAGATGTGACCATTGTGCATTCAAATTGGAATCGAATAAAACGACAGTGATGTCATGGAAATACGTATGAGACAAGTTTTGAGTCGAGCCTAAAAAACTTGCAAAAATCCTTTTTCGAATGTTTTTGTTCTTGATGAAAAGGACGAGATGTTGCATCGAAAACCAAGTGTTGCTCAATTTGTAGATGATAACCACCATTTGGGCGATTGCAGCAAATATCACATTTTCTTTATCTAGAAATTCAGGTTTTGACTTGAAACATAACTTACGTAATTGACTTTTAAGCAAAGATGCACACGTTAACAAATCCAATTAATGAACAAACTGAAATGATTAAAATTGGTTTGAATATCACCACTTGCAAATTAGAGGAGATAAAGACTGCGGTATTTTATTGTGTGTTTGGTACGTACATGCCTATAGGAATCATAGAATCACAATGATAGTCATACAAGTGTTTGGTTAATTTTTTAGAATCATAATCGGAATAGGTATGATTATAAAGAGAATGAAATAGGTATAAGAGCTGGGGGAGCGGTCGTGCCATTCGGTTGTGTCAAAGAACGGCACGAGCCGAACGAATGGCGCACGACTCCGGTGCTCGCGCTGTTCGGCTTGGCGCCGTTCGTAACAGCCCACGCCATTCTATTTTACTTTTTTTTTATTTTTTTTAAAAAGTAGCCGTTTATGGCTGTTAGGGGGAGTGCATTTTTGAATTTTAAACCCCAAAAAATCCCATTTTTACCCCTTAAAAATCCTATAAATTCCCCCTTATTATTTCATACTTCACACACACTTTCAATATATTTTATAACACACACTTTTCTACTTCTCTTATTTTTCTCTCTAAAAAATGAATCCCAACCCAAATTGGATCTCCGGTATGCTAACCGACCCAAACAACCAAATTCCGGGGTCGTCTTCGAATCCGAACAACAATCCGGGCTCCTCCACTCAACCTTCATACAACCAAATGCCTTACTATCCCAATTTTCAAACCCCATTTGCTAATCCCGAAGAACTTTCGCTATTTAATCAATGGAAAATGCAAAATCAATTTAGCCAATTTCAACAACAACAACAACCAAACCAAGCCACCGCTTCCCAACCACGATCCGACTAACAATCCTTCCACTTAGTCGATGAAACCGAAGACGAAAACGAAGAGGAGCCGATCCCCGACCCCGATGTCGAAGAAGACGAGCCGTGGCCCGCGTTTGAAGTCGAAGGCGACCAAAAACAAAGAAAAAGAAACACAAGTCGAAGTCAAGAAACGAGCTCGAATTGTGTGGAGCCAAGACGAAGAGTTGATTTTGGCGGAAAGTTTCATTCAAATTTCCGAGGATCCAAAAACGGGTTGTGATCAACAAAAAGATTCGTTTTGGTATAAAATCCTCGAGGTGTACAATGCTGAAGCCAAGAGACGCGACTTCATTGAGCGTACCAAGAACATGTTGACGGGAAAGTGGACTCCAATGAATGCAAGCGTTCAAAAGTTTAATCAATTGGTGTCGGAAACGCTTGTACATAGTGGGGAGAACGATGAAGATTGGATAACGAGGGTGGAAATTTTATACAAAACCCACACGGGTTGTGAATTTAAGCACAAGAGTGCTTGACTTTTTTTGAAAGGCAAGCACAAGTGGACTGATATTCGTCAAAAAAACCCCTCTTATATATATAATATATAATATAATACATATACGTAAGCTAAGTATCTTACAAATTATTCTTAGGAAAGAATAATAAGTAATCAACACGGGTATCGTTCTCCTCGGTGAGAGGTGAACGGAGATTCACGGTTATGTCGGGAATCGAGCTTGAATGCCATAAAAGATTTGGATTTGGTTTCTAATTCTAATAATGCAAATGGAAATTAAATTAAACGCTAATCTAAAAAGACACAATTAAAACATTAAGCACGAATAACGTTAACGGGAAATTAAAAATGCGACAAGTAAGCAAGTAAATCAAATATTAACTCTAAAAATGCAAATTCAATTTCTAAAAATCCTAAATGACTAAAAATAATTTTCAGAAAAAGAATTTTTTTTTTTTTGGTTTTTATTTTATTTAATATGAATTAAAAACGGATTTAATCTAAATAAACTATTAAAAATAGTAAACTAATTTTAAAAATTCTATAAAAATTACAGTAAATACTTTAAACAATTCTAAACCTAAGAAAATTAAAACTGGCTAAAGAGCTTATACTAATAAGGTGTAAATAAGCAGAATAGCTTATAAAGCTTAATAGTCAAAAAACCCTTAAAACCAAATGCACCCTAGAGTCTTTCAGAAAAGACCCAAGGGCGCAGATGGTTAAGGTGAGTGTGTTAAAAGTGTTGGTTGAGTGAGGTTGAGGTCTCGAGTTCAACCCTTGAGACTTCCCTCAACTCCCAACATTTTTGTTTTGCAAATTTTTTGAATGAAAAAGCTTTTAAACTTGAAAATAAGCAACTTTTGTGAAATGACTTTTTCAGAAAACCTTAAATAAGCTAGAAATAAGCTACTAAAGGAGACAACTATGCTTATTTTGACTCACAGGAACATGGCTAAACTGTGTGGCTTTTTGGACTTAATGAGAAAAAGGAAAAACAAATAAGCTGAAAACAAACCCTCTCCTAGACCTAATAAGCATAAATGATTAAAAATAAGAAAATAAAATAAGCTGGAAAACTACTTAAAGGTTTAAAGAAATAGGACATATAAACTATTTTGGCTTTAAACTGATGAGCTTTTATGACAAAACTATTTTGACTTTATAAACTAAATGAGCTAGAAGAAAACTAAATAAGCAATAACAGATGATGAACTATACCTAATAGGAATAAGAATAAGCAAACAAATTAAGCTGAAAGTCTACTAAAAATACTTAAAGACAATAGAATCTTAACAGATTTCTAAGGACTTTTGACTGACATTTAAGCTAAAATTGGAACTCATAAGCACTATCAAAAAGGTAAAAGCTAAAGACAGAAGAAGCCCTAAACTCTAATGACTCAAATAAGCAAGAATTAAGCAAAAAGGAAAAAGAAAATAGGCTAGAACAAGTAAATGAAAATGACAGAAATTTAACTTGTTTTTGGCATTTGGAGATTAAGACAACTTGCAGACACAAATTTAGGACTCAAAAAGGACTAGACAGCTTAAAAATTCAACACAGGTTAACTTAAGACTCAAATAAGCTAATTTTAAACAAGAATTAACCAAAATTAAGCTAGAGATTGCCCTCAAATGATCTGCACTTTAAGAACTATTAAGAATAAACATATACTACTTAACTGTTTTTGGGCTTAAGTGCTTAAAAGACTTCTCCAAAGCAAAATGACTCAAAACAGATGGTAACTGATGCACTAGAAACTCATTTTGACACAAAGAACTACAACTTAAATGCATTTTTTTGAAAATAACAAAAATGAGCTGTTTGAACAGCCTAAGCACTAGCAACCTTAAAATTTTGATTAAGCAAACTTTAAAACTCAATACTACCTAAATTAGACTTAAGAAAACTAATCCTAGACCTAATTAGAGCTTAAACAAAGTGACTTATTAACTAAAAACTACCTAAGCAGCCTTAACTAATGTTAAGGCTGCTTGACCCAAACACCCCTTTATATTTTGAAAAACTGATTTTAAAACAAAAACAGATCTAAAGAAGCCTTGATTTGCTTAAACAGATTGAGCACTAAGCTTATTAAGGACATATAAGCTAAAATCCATGAAGAATAGGTACTAAAACAGGCTGAACTTAAATAAGCAGTTAAAAACACTTAAATGGGCAGTTTTCCTTGAAAATGAACCTAACCATATTTAAACCATTTCTAAACTATAAATCAAACATAATAAGATATACTAAGACAGAATAAGCACAAATGAAACACAATTAAGCAGAATTAAGCAATGAAATAAGCAAAACAATCAAATAAGCTAAAAAAATGAAAAGGGAAAGTACCTTTGCCCTTTGCTCTAAACAAGGGCTTAAATGCTCACTGAGAGCTTTTCTACAAGCTCTAGCTTATGAAAATAAGCTAGTAAAAGTCCAATAAGCCCATCTCTTTTTGGCTTATCATCCAAAATTTGAGCATTCCACAATAGCATAGGTGTTTAAAGTACTTCTTAATGAAACAATATTAAACAAGCTTCAAGAGAACTAAACTGATTAAGATGTAGCTTAATGAGTACAAAGAGCTTATGTAATTTCTGAAATCATGATTTAAGCTTAATTTGCATAGAAGTAAATGAAAGAATTATAAAAAAACAGTATTTAAAGCAAACTTGAAATTTTATTAAAACTTAAAAGAGTACAATACTGGAAAGGAAAGTTACATTAATTAAAAAGACAATAAGCTGGTAAATATAAGCTAAATTACACTACTCCTAAGCTAATCCTACTCTAGATGATTTCTCCTGTGTGATTTTTGCCTCCTATTTATAGTGAGGAAGTGAACCTTCTAGGCCTTCAGGACGCTCCCCTTTTATCCATTCATAGCCCTTGATCTTGAATCCATCAATATGAGCCCTTGATCAATTCCACGTCCTCTAAGCCAATCATATGATAGGGGATTGCCAGCGTGGCCATAGTAGTTGTCAGGTGTGTCAGACTTGGCAGACTTTCTAGAAGCATGGGTGTGTGTGGGTGAGAGGGATTTACCCTGCGTGAGTTTTGTGTAAAAGAGAGGGAATTAGGGAAGATATACAGTGATTTCTCCTTTTACCCGTTTTGTTTTATAAGTTTGACCGGGTCAAGGTAATAAAAGGGTATTTGGGCTTTGACTTAAAGATTGGGCTTAGGTTTATGATTTATGGATTTGAATTTTATAAAAGGATTTATGGTATAGGCCTTTTTAAGGTTTACAAGTATAACTCTTATTGGGCTGACCCTGCCCAATAAAGTGGGTTCGGGTTGGCCCAATAAGAAAGTATACGCCTTCGGCTTCGTTTTCTCTCGCTCATTCCAATTTCGTGCCCGGTTTTGTTCTTTTTGCTTCATTTCTTTCCTTTTGTGCAATATCCGTTACCTGCAAGACATAAATCACAAAATACACATATACAATGCGTTTTTCATGTATTTTTTGTCATTATTAGTCTTTTTAGCTCGTTTTAATAGGTAACAACACATACCAAAATCCCCCATACTAAGCTATTGCTGTGTCCTCACGCAATGTCATAAATACAAAATTAGAAAACCAAAAATTTTAACCCCCTTAGACTAATTACCTCAAAAAGTAGCTAAGTGTTTATCTAAGGGGATTAAGAAATCACTAGTTTTGAAAAGCCCCCGTTTAACCATTATTATGCATTTATCATTATTATTCATACA
>BQNB010019615.1:57500-66597 GCA_026074375.1 Tanacetum coccineum | reverse complement strand
ACACATAAAATCACATAAACCGTACATTGCAACAGACATATAAGTCAACACTAAAGGTTTGACTAACCTGCTCAAGTCACGGTTGTTACATTTGTCACATCGTTTCTAAACACGAACAAGTTACCTCTAAACGTTGTAAGCCATTTGAGATCTGATAAAACACAAACCTGTGAAACTCTACTTCAACTTGAAATAGGTGATAAATAATCCTCTTCGTAACTAACTAAACCAATGAATACAAACCTTTTAAACGTTTAAGAACATTTAAAATCATAACCAAAAACAATCTGTTAGCTTCACCTTAGACGAAGCATCCTGTGTGTATCCCAAGCAGTATTAACTTCAAACACGAAGCAATACTAAGTATAAAGCTGGCAATACTAAAAGATGTTGGCAGTACAAACTTTCTTTGTATTCAAACCCAAGCAGTATTAACCAACTTAGTAGTATTAATATGAACCAGCTTCTAATGGGCTTCTAAATACCAATCAAGCTGCCATAAAATTTATTCAAACACTACAATGATGCAATTCAGCAGCAACTAAAACCATTAGCAGCATTAATCTTCATTGTACGGGCATGATTAAGTAACAATGCAGCAGCATTAACCCACATAACTGGCAGTAGAAACAATATACGAGCACTACTTAACAAATATGAGCAATAAAAAGTACACAAACCTTCATTAGCGACCCATAATTTTAAACATATACTCGTCCAAATTATCCATTAATCCAAGCGTATACTCGATCCACCAGAATTGAGATAAATAACAAAAGTATATTAGCAACGCTTTCTCTGTCACTAAATTGTTACTAAAGTGTAACTAATTTGCATTCTCCTTCCTCCCATTCTATTAGTGACACATTATCCGTCACTAAACTGTCACTAATGCGTCGCTAATCAGGTTCTCCTTCCTCCTATAGCTTTCATCCTATAGATTTTTGTGACACTTTTTTTTGTCACTTATCTGTTGTGAATATGTTAGCTTTTTAAAGCAGTACTAACGATAACTTTGGCAGTATTAACTTACGTGATAATCAGTTATATTCCATTAATGTCACCTCGATTCCGATCCGTACTATCTATGTGATGTTCTGGAGTTGTCTGTTTTGCCTTTCGTTGTGCGGGTGTTTATGCCATTTGTTACCACATTCTTGTGTACTCGTCAATGCAGGTGGATTTATCTTGTCGTCTTTACGGTCTCGTACTTTGCGTGTTTGCGCTGAAGTAATGTGGAAGTACTCCCGGTATAATTGGTGCTTCTCTTTAATTTTTGGATCGTGAGGACAGTTGTAGGGGTAGTACGGCCACTGGTTGATGGTAGGGAATTTTCGGTTGTACATGAGGAGGATGTTTGGAGTATTGAAGTAAGGGGGGTGTGAGCGTATCTTCTAGTGTCAACGGGGGGACGGGTGTGGGTGGATGAGGAGCGACGGGGGGGGGAGGGGGGGTGGGGGGGGGGGGAGGGGGGGGACAGGGGGTAGGGGAAGCAAGCGGGGGGGGGAGGAGTAGGGGGGAAAGTGGGGGCGGGGGGGGGGGGGAAAGGGGGGGAGGGTGGGGGGGGGGGTAGGAGCGGGAGAAGGTGGGGCGGTGGGGGGGTGGGAGGGGATGGTGGGGGGGGTTTGGCGGGGGCGAGCGAGGGTGGGGGGTGGCGGGGGAGGTGGGGGGTCGGGCTGGGGGGGGAGGGGGCAGGGGTTGGGGGGGGGGGGAGTAGTGTTGGGGGGGGGGGGGGGGTGCGGGGGGGGGGCGGCGGGGGGGTGGGGAGGGTGAGGGGGAGTTCTGTGGGGGGGCAGTCGGGGGGGAGCGGGGGGGGGGGAGGGGGGGTGGGGGGGGGAGGAGTGGTGGGGGGGGGGGGGGGGTGGGGGGAGTGGGGGGGGGGGGGGGGGGGGGATTGGGGTGGGGTGGGCGGGGGGGGGAGAGGATGGGGGGTGGGGACGAAGGTCAAGTGGTGGGTAGGGGTGGGGACGTGGGGGCGGGGGGGGGGTGGGGGGGAGGGGGGGAGGGGGGGGGGGGGGTAGGGGCGTGAGGGGGGGGGGGGGGGGGGGCGGGGGGGGTAGCGCGGCGTGGGAGGGGGGGGGGGGGTAGGGGGGAGGGGGGTGGGGGGGGAGCGGGGCGGGGGGGGGGTGTGGGTGTAGGGGGGGGGGAGGGGGGGGGGGGGCGGGCGACGACGGGGGCGGGGCTGGGCGCCGGGTGGGGGGGTGGGGGCTGGGGACGCGGGGTGTGAGGTGGGGGATGGTTTGGGGGGGGGGGGGGGGGGCGGGGGGGGGGGGGGGGTGGAGGGAGGGGGGGGGGGAGTGGGCGGGGTGGGGGGTTCGTGGGGTATCAGGGGGGGACGGTGAGGGAGGGGGGGGTGCGGGGGGGGGAGGGGGGGGTGAGGCGGGGCGGGGGGGGTGTGGGGAGGATAGGGGAGGGGATGGGGGAAGGAGGGGGGGGGAGGGGGGGGGGGGGAGGGAGGGGGGTGGGCGCGGGGTGGGGGGGGGGGGAGGGGTTCGGGGGGGGGGGGGGGGGGGGGGCCGTGGTGGGGAGGGGGGGGGGGGCGGGGGGTGGGGGGGGGTGGGGGGGGGGGGCGGGAGGGGGGTGAGGGGGGGGGGGTGGGGGGGAGGTGGGGGGGGGGGGGGGGGGCAGGGGGGGGGGGAGGGAGGGGGGGGGGGTGGAGGGGTGGGGGGGGGGGGGCGGGGCGGGGGGGGAGGGGGGGGCGCGGTGGGGGGCGGGGGGGAGGGGTGGGAGGGAGGGGGAGGGGGACGGGTGGGGGGGGGGGTGCGGAGGGGGGGGGGGGGGAGAAGGGGGGGAGGCCGGTGGTGTGAGGGTAGGAGGGAGAGGTTCGTCGGGAACTGTGGGGGGGGGTGGTGGGGGGGGGGGGGTGGTGAGGGGCGGTGGGAGGGGGGCGTGGGGAGGGGGGGGGGGGGGGGGGGGGGATGGGGGGGGGGGGGGGGGGGGGGCTGGTCGAGGTGGGGCGGAGTGTGGGGGGAGCGGGGAGGGAGGGGGATGCGGGGGGAAAGGGTGGGGGGTGGTATGGGAGGGCGGGGGGGGTACGTATGATAAGAGGGGGTGGGGCGGAGGGCGGTGGTGGGGTGGGGGGTGGTCGGGGAGAGGGGGGAAGAGGGGGTGGGGGGGGAGGGGGGCGGAGGAAGGGGATGGGGGGGGGGGGGGGGGTGGGGGGGGGAGGGGAGGGGGGAGCGGGAGCGGTGGGGGGGGGGTGGGGTGGGGGGGGGAGGTGGGGGCGGGGGGGGGGGGGTAGGCGGGGAGGGTATGGGGGGGAGGGGTGGAGGGGAGGGGGGGGGGTGGGGGGGGGTTGGGGTGGTAGGATGGGGAGGAGTGGGGGGGTGGCAGGGACGGGGAGGTGGGGGGGGGGGGTGCGCGGGGGAGGGGGGAGGGGGAGGGGGCGGGGGTGAGTAGGGGGGGAGGGGGGGGGGGGGGGGGGGGGAGGGGTGGAGGTCAGGGGGGGGGGGAAGGGGGGGGGGGGGGAGGAAGGCGGTGGGGGGGGGGCTGGGGGGGGCGGAGGGGCGGGGGGGGGCGGGGGACTGCGGTGGGGGTGGGGAAGGTGGGGGTGGGGTGGGGCGGGAGGGGGATGGGAGCTGGGCGGTGGGGTGGGGGTTGGGGGGGGGGGGTTGGGAGGGGGGGTGGTGCGGGGAGGGGGGGGGGATAGGAGGGGGGGTGGGGGGTGGGGGGGGCGTGGGCGGGGGCGGGGAGGGAGGTAGGGAGGAGCCGGGAGGTCGGGGGGGAGGGGAATGGGGTGGGGCGGTGCGGGGGGAGGGGGGGCGGCGGGTGGGGGGGGGCAGGTGGGTAGGTGGGGGGGGGTGGCGCGCTAAGTGGGTAGTGGGAAGGGGGTAGGGTGTGGGGGGAGGCGGGGGGGGGAGAGGGCGCTGGGGGGGAGTGGGGGGGTAAAGGGGAGGGGCGGGGGGGGGGGAGGGGATAGAGGGAGGGGGGGGGGACGGGCGGGGGGGTGGGTGGGGGGTGGGGGGGGCGAGGGCGGGGGTGGGGTCGGGTGGCGGGGAGGGCGGGGGGAAGCGAGGTGTGCCGGTGGGGGGGGGGGGGTGGGCGGCGGGCGGGAGGGGGCGGGGGTAGGCAGGGGCGGGGGGGGGGGTGGAGGGGGGTGAGGGAGGGGGTAGGGGACATGGGGGGGGGGGGGGGGGGGGGTGGGGGGGGGTGGGGAGCGTGGGGGGGGGGGTGGGGGGGGGGCGGCGGGGGGGGGGGGTGGGGGGGGGTGTGGGGGGGGGGGGCGTGTGGGGGTCTTGTGGGGGGGGGGTGCGCGGGGGGCGAGGGGGGGGCGTAGGAGGGGGGGGGGGGGGGGGGGGGGGGTGGGGGGGGGTGGGAGGGGGGGGGGGGGGGGGGAGGGGGGGGGGGGGGAGGGGGGGGGGGCGGGAGGGGGGTGGGGGGGGTGGGGGGGGGGGGGGGGGGGTGGGGGGGACTGTGGGGGGGAGGGGGGGGGGGGGGAGGGGGGGGGGGGGGGGGAGGGATGAGTGGGGGGGGGGGGGGGAGGGGGGGGGGGGGGGGTGAGGGGGGGGGGGCGGTGGGGGGGAGGGGGGGGGGGGGGGGGAGGGGTGAGGTTGGGTGGGGCGGTGGGGGAGGGGGGGGGGGGGGGGTGTAGGCGGGGTGTGGGAGGGGGGGATGGGGTGGGGCGGGGAGGGGGGTCGGGGGGCGTGGGGGTGGCAGAGCGGGGGGGGGGGGGGGGGGGTGGGGGGGGGGGCGGGGGGGGGTGGGGTGGGGTGGGGGAAGGGGGGTGGGGGGTGGGGTAGAATCGCGGGGGGGGGCGTGGGGGGGGGGGACGGGTAGGGGGGGGGGGGGACGGGTGGGGGGGGGGGGCGGGGGGGGGGGGGGTGGGCAGGGGGGGGGAGGGGGGGGTGGGGGGGAGGGGGGCTGGGGGGGGGGTGGGGGGGGGGGGGGGGTCGGTGAAGGGGGCGGGGTGGGGGGGGGGGGGGGGGGGGGGAGGGGGACGGTTGGGTTGGAGAGGTGGGGGGGGGGGCGGGGGGGCGGGGGGGGGGGGCAGGGGGGGGGGGGCCGGGGCGGGGGTGGGGGGCGGTCGGGGCTGGGGGTGGAGGGGGGGGGGCGGGGGGGGGGGAAGGGGGGAGGCGGGGGGGGGGGGGGGAGGGGGTAGGGGATGGGCGTGGTGGGTGGGGGGGGGGGGGGGGGAGGGGGTGCGGTTGCAGCGGAGGGGGTGGGGGAGAGGGGGAGGGGGGATTGGGGGTGGGGGAGAGGTGGGGGAGGGGGCGGGCGGCGCGCGGGATGGTGGGGGGGGGGGGGTGGGGTGTGGAGGTGGGGAGTGGGGCGGGGGGGGAGGGGGGGGGGGGGGGCGTCGGGGCTGGGGGGGGGGGGCGGGGGGGGGGGGGGGGGGGGGAGGTGGGGGGGGGGGGGGCGGGGAGGGGGGGGGGGGGGGGAGGGATGAGGTGGGGGGGGGGGGGGGGGGGCGGTGGCGGGGGGGGGAGGGGGGGGGCCGAGGGGGGGGGGGGGCGAGGGGGGGGGGGGTGGGGGTGGGGGGAGTGGGGGGGGGGGAGTGGGGGATGGGGTCGGGGTTGGGGGGGGCGGGGGGGGGGGGGGGGGGTGGGGTGGGGGGGCCGGTAGGGGGGGGGGGGCGTGGGGGGGGGGTGCGAGGGGGGGAGGGGGGGGGGGGGTGGGGCAGGGGGGGGCGGTTGGGGGGGGGGGGGGGGTGGGGGGGGGGGGGCGGGGGGGTTGGGGTGGGCGAGGGGGACGGGGGGGGGGTGGGGGGTGGGGGGAGAGGGGTTGGGGCGGGTGGGGGGGGGGGGGGGGGGAGGTGAGGGAGGGGGGAGGGGGGGGGGGCGGCGGGAGGGTGGGGGGAGTGGGGGTGGGGGGGGGAGGTAGGAGGGGCTGTTTGCTGAGGTCGGGCCGGGGGGCGCGGGGGGTGTCGGCGTCGGGGAGTGGGAGGGGGGGGGCGGGGGGGAGGGGGGGACGGGGGGGGGGGGGGGGGGGGGGGGGGGGGGAGGGGGGGGGAGGGGGGGGGTGGGTTGGAGGTAGGTGTAGGGGGGGGTCGGGGGAGGTGCGGGGGGGAGGGGGTGGGGGGGGGGGGGGGGGGGGGGGGGGGGGGGAGGGGGCGGGGGGGGAGGGGGGGGAGCGTGGGGGGGTGGGGGTGGGGGGGGGGGGGGGGTGAGGGGGCGGGGGGGAGGGGGGGGGGGGTGGGAGGGGGAGTGGGGGGGAGAGGTGGGGGGTAGATGAGGGAGGGGGGAGGGGGGGGGTAGGGAGGGCGGGGGGGGGGGGGGGTGTGGTGGGGGCGGGGGGGCGGGGGGGGGATGGCTAGGCGCGGGGGGGAGGGGGCGGGGGGGGGGTGGTGGGGGGTTGGGGGGTGGGGGGGCGGGGGGGGGGGGGGGGGGGGTGAGTTGGGGGGGGGGTGGGGAGTGAGGGGGGTGGGGGGGGGGGGGGGAGGGGGGGGTGGGAGAGGGGGGGCGGGGGGGTCAGGGGGGGGGGGGAGTATGGGGAGTGGGGAAGGTGGGCGCGGGGGGCGGGGTGGGGGGGGGGGTGGAGGGTGGGGGGGGGGGGAGGGGAGACGGGGGGGAGGGGGGTTGGGGGTGGGGGGAGGGGGGGGGTGGGGGGGGGGGGGGGGGGGGGGGGGGGGGGGAGGGGAGGGGGGGGGGGGGCGGGGCGGAGGTCTGAGGGGGGGGGGGGGGGGAGGGGGGGGGGGGGGCGTGTGTATGGGGGGGTGGGGGGGGCGGGTGGGGGGGGATTGGGGGGGGGGGGTGGTGGGTGGGGTGGGGGGGGGGGGGGGGGTGGGGGTGAGGGGTAGGGGTTGGGCTTGGGCGGGAAGTGGTTGATGGGGGGGAGGCAGGGGGGGCGCGGGGGGGGGGGGTGGGGGGGTGTAGGGGGCGGGGGGGGGGGTGGGTGGGGTGGGCGGGGGGGGGGAGGGGGGGCGGGGGGGGGGGGTGGGGGGGAGGGGGGGGGGGGTGGGGGGAGGTGGTGGGGTGAGGGGGGGCGGGGGGGGACGAGGTAGGGGGGGGAGATGGGGGAGGGGGTGGGGTGGGGTGTGGGGGGGGGGGGGGGGGCGCGGGGGGGGGGGTGTGTGGAGTGTGGGAGGGGGTGGAGGGGTGGGGGGCGGCTGGGGGTGGGGGGGCGTGGGGGGGGAGCGGGGGTGGTGGACGAGGACGGGACGCGGGGAGGTAGGGGGAGTGGAGGGGGGGTGAGGGAGGGGTGGGTGGTGGGGGGTGGGCGGGGGGCTCGGAGGGCGAGGGGGAGGGGGTGGGAGGCGGGGAGGGTGGGGAGGGGGGGGGGGGGTTGAGGGAGGGTGCGGTAGTCAGGAGGGGGGGGGGGGTGGGGGGGGGTGGGGGGGGGGGGTGGGGGGGAGGGGAGGGGGCGGGGGAATGGAGCAGGGGGGGGGAGGGGGTGGAGGGGGGGGGGGGGCGGGCGGGGGAAGGAGGGGGGGGGGGGGTGCGGGTGGGATGGGGGGGGGGGGGAGGGGAGCGGGGGGGGGGGCGGGGGAGGGGGAGAGAGGGATTGGTGCGAGGGTGAGGCAGCAGGGGGGGGGGGAGGGGGGGGGTGGGAGAGGGGGAAGGGGGGGGGCGGGAGGGGCGGTGGAGGGGTGTGGGGGGAGGCGAGGGGGGCGGGGAGGGGGGGGGGGGGTGGGGCGGAGAGGGGGGGGGGTGGGGGTGTGGCGGGGGGGGGGGGGGGGGGGCAGGGGGCCGGAGGAGGGGGGGGGAGGGGTGGCCGTGGAGGGGGGGTGGGGGGGGGGGTGCGGGGGAGAGGGGGTGGGGGGGGGGTCGCGGGTGGGAGGGGGGGACGGGGGGGGGGGGGGGGGGGGGGTGGGTACGGCGTGGGAACCATTCGATAAAGCGGGGGAGGGGGGAGGCGGGGAGGTGGGGGGGGGGGTGTAGGGGCGTGCTGTGGGGCGGTGGGGGGGGTGGGTGGGGGGGGTGCGGGGGTGGGGGGGGGGTGGGGGGGGGGGGGGGGGGGGTGGGGGGGTCGGGGGGGGGGGGGGGGGTGGGCGGGGGCGTGGGGGGTGGAGGGGGGGAGTGGGGGGACGGTTGTTGGGTAGAGAGGGGGGGGGGCGAGGGGGTAGGGGGGGGAGGTCGGGGCGCGTGGGGAGGTGAGGTGGGAGGGGGGGGGGGGGGGGGAGGTGGGGGGTAGGGGGGGGGGGGGAGGGGGGGGAGGGAGGGGGGGGGGGGCGGGCGGGGGGGGGGGTGTGGCGAGGGGGGGGCTGATGGGACTGGACGGAGGCGGGCTGGGGAGGGGGGGGGGGGTTGCGGCAGGGGGGAGGCGGCGCGGAGATGGATGGAGGATGGGGAGCGGGGGGGGGGTGCGGTGGGGTGGGGGGAGGTAGGTGGGGGGGGGGGGTGGGGGGGGGGGGGGGGGGGGGTGGGGGCAGGGGCTGGGGGGGGTAGGCAGGGGTGTATTGGGGGGTGGGGGGGGGGGTGTAAGTGGGGAGCGGGGGTGGGGGGGGGGGGGGGGGCAGGGGTATGTCGAGGGGCGAGGGTGATGTGGGTTGGGAGGGAGGGAGGGGGGGGGGGGGGGGGGGGGGGGGTATCGGGGTGGGGGGAGCTGGGAGGGGGGGGGGGGGGTGGGGGGGAGGGGGGGGGAGTGGAAGAGGTGGGGGGGGACGGGGGGGGTGGGGGGAGACGGGGGGGGGGGGTGGGGGGCGGGGGTGGGCGCGGGGGTGGGAGGGTTGGTAGGGTGGGGTGGTTGGGGGGGGGGCAGAGGGGGGGGGGGGGGAGGGGCTGGAGTAGTGGGGGGGGTGGCGAGGGGTGGGGGGGGGAGAGAGGGGAGGTGGGGGTGGATTGGGGGGGGAGGGGGGGGGGGGGGGGGGGGGGGGTGGGGGTGGGAGGGGATGGGGGGGGGTGGGGGGGGGGCGGGCGGGCGGGGGGTGGGGGTGGGGGGGCGGGGGGAGGCGGGGGGGGGGTGGGACAGGCGGGGGGGGGGGGGGGGGGAAGGCGGGGGTGGGGCGGGGTCGGGGGGGGGGGGGGGGGGGGAGGGTCGGGGGGGGGGGCGCTGGGGGTGAGGGGCGGGCGGGGGGGGTGGGGGGGGGGGGGGGTGGCAGGGGGGGGGGGGGGGGGTTGGGAGGGGGGGGGGGTGAGGGCGGACGGGGGGGTCGGGGGGGTGGGTGGGGGTGGGGGGGGTGGGATGGGGGGTTGGGGGGGGGGTGGGGGGGGTATGGGGG
>BQNB010019615.1:0-52500 GCA_026074375.1 Tanacetum coccineum | reverse complement strand
CTGCGAACCAAGGTTCATCTTTGGTATTGATTTCTACAAGAGTTTCTCCAGGAAAGTTATCATCCACTTCACTGTCATCACTTGACTCGTCATTTTCGATTCGAGATAAATGGTCAGCAACAACATTTTATGTTCCTTTTCTATCCTTGATTTCTATGTCAAATTCTTGCAAGAGTAAGATCCATCGAATAAGATGTGGTTTAGCATCTTGTTTTTTGAATAAGTGCCTTAGAGCTGAATGATCGGTGTGAACAATAGTTTTTGAGAGAATAAGATAAGATCTAAATTTATCGAATGCAAAAACTACAGCCATGAGCTCTTTTTCGGTTACGGTGTATTTTTGTTGAGCTGGGTTAAGGGTTTTGCTTGCGAAGTAGATCGGGTAAAAGTTTTTACTATCTTTTTGACCTAAGACGACTCCTACTGCAAAATCACTTGCATCACACATAAGTTCAAATGGAAGATTCCAATTGGGGCTTACGATCATAGGAGCACATGTGAGTTTCTCCTTTAATAATTCGAATGCTTTTTGACATTCATCATCAAATTCAAATGGAGTATCTTTTTCATGCAGCTTAGTTAGTGGTCGAGCAATTTTCGAGAAATCTTTTATGAATCTTCGGTAAAAACCGGCATGTCCAAGAAAGCTTCTAATACCTTTGATGTTAGTAGGCGGCGGAAGTTTTGAGATTACATCGATCTTTGCTTTGTCGACTTCGAGTCCTGCATTAGACACTTTGTGTCCAATCACAATTCCTTCTTTGACCATGAAGTGACATTTTTCCTAATTTAGGACAAGATGATCATCTTTACAATGTTGGAGCATTTTATCAAAATTGTTTAGGCATGTGTCGAAAGAGTTTCCGAAGACGGAGAAATTGTCCATGAATACTTTGACGGATTCTTCGATCATATCGTGAAAGATTGCCAACATGCACCTTTGGAATGTGGCAGGAGCATTACATAGACTGAAAGGCATTCTCCTATAAGCGTATGTTCCAAAAGGACATGTGAATGTTATTTTTTCTTGATCATTAGGATCGATAGGAATTTGAAAATATCTAGAAAAACCATCTAGGAAACAGAAATATTTATTTCCTATGAGTCTTTTTAACATTTGATCCATAAATGGCAAAGGGAAATGATCTTTTATGGTTGCTTCATTGAGTTTACGATAATCGATGCATACTCGCCAACCCGTAACAGTTCTTGTTGGAACAAGTTCATCGTTTTTTTTGGTGACAACCGTAATACCAGCTTTTGTTTGGTACACAATGAATGGGACTAACCCAAGGACTATCCGCAATTGGATAAATAATATCGGTATCTAAGAGTTTCACGATTTCTTTCTTAACAACTTTTTGCATATTTGGATTCAACCTTCTTTGTTTTTGGACAACAGGTTTCTTGTCATCCAGAAGTTGTATCTTGTATTTACAGAATGATGGGCAAATACCAGGAATGTCTGTTATTTTCCAGGCGAAAGCTTCCTTGTGACTTTTAAGGACGGATACAAGTTTGTTTTTCTTTTCTTTGGAAAGCTGAGATGATATGATAATAGGAAGAAAAGAGGGTTCTTCCAGGAATACATACTCTAGATTATCAGGAAGGGGTTTAAGTTCGAGATCCGTATGAGGTTCTTCAAGAGATGTTTTGATTTTATAATCTGTGTTGATGGTGATTTTCTCGAATTGTGGTTCTTCGGTATTAGATTCAGAGTTAGAGTTTTCATCGGCAGTCATTGCTAGGAATTCATCGTATTCAGCAAGGATTTCTTCTTCGAGAAGGGTTCCTACGATGGAATGGAGGATTTTACTACCTTCGTCTAAAATAGCATCAAAATCTTCTTCTAAGATTTCATCAATGACATCGATACTGAAACAGGTATCATCGTTTGAATAAGAGTGTTTCATTGCAGAACCGATATTGAAGATCATTCGTTCATTTCCAACTCCAAGATTGAGTTGTTTCTGTTTAACTCGAATAACTACATCAGCAGTGTGAAGAAATGGTCATCCTAAGATGAGAAGAACTTTGCTATCTTCTTCCATTTCGAGGATAACAAAATCGGCAGGAAAGGTGAATTTACCAACTTTAACGAGCATATTTTTAGCTATTCTAACAGGGTATTGTAATGATCTGTCGACTAATCTTACGCTTATTTTGGTAGGTTTAAGAGTTTTGAGAGATAGTTTTGCATATATGGAATATGGCATAAGGTTAATGCTAGCACCAAGATCGGCTAAAGCATTACAGGAAAAAGTTTTGTTGAAATTATATGGAATAAGGAAACTTTCGAAGTCTCCAAGTTTTGGTGGAACTTTATTCTGGATCATCGCTGAACTTTTGTCGCTAAGGAAGGCGGCAGAAATTTGTTTGATTTTATGCTTGTTGCTTATGAGTTCTTTGAGAAATTTTCCATAGTTAGGCATTCCAGCTAAGACGTCGATAAGAGGTATGTTGATTCAAACGGTGCGGATCATGTCGAGGAATTTTTCGTATTGGGCTTCCATTTTTTCTTTTCTAAGGCGTTGAGGATACAAAATTTTTGGTTTGTATGGTTTGGGTAATGGTGTTTCTTTAACTAGTTTCTGGGTTTGAATCTTTATTTGTGGTGTAGGTTCATCATCTTCATCATCGCTATCGAAGTTGATAGGGTTTTTGGTTTTGTTTTGTTCTTCATTTGGGTTTTCTGGTGGATTGTAAGATTTACCACTTCTTGTGAATACGGCATTCACATGCTCATTGTGAGATTGTGGTGGTTGATAGGCCTTGAAGTTGTGCCCTTTTGGGTTTGGTTGAGTGTTACTTGGAAGAGATCCAGAAGGTTGACCAGATTGCTTGTCAGCAAGTCTGTCGAACTTAGTCTCAAGATTCTGGATTGAAGCTTGATGATTTTTGGCTACTATCTCGAGTAGAGTTTTAAGGTCCATGAATGTTTCTTTGACAAAAGCATTGGTTGATTGCTGAGATTTCATGAAATCGTTGAATTGTTTCTAAAGATCATATGGTTTATCATCGGTATTGGATCGGTAGTTGTCTCGATTATAATCATTCCGTCCGCTTGAATGCCAATTATCGCGATTCGAGTCTCGGTCGCGGTATTTATTGTAAAAACGAGTCTTACGGAAAGTTTGCATGAATTTGGCTTCTTCTTCACGGGACATAGGTATGTCATCATCGTCAAGATCGGATGTTGGTTGTTTAGCACGAGATTGGAGTTCATTGTACTGAGCATCCATTTTTATGGTCATGGCATCCATTCGGGCCATAATTTTATTAGTATCAGAATTACTGATGCCTTCATCGGCGAAAGCAATGGTTTTCTTAAGAGATGATTTGGTTTTTTAATTTTTAGCCCAGTCGATCTTGAGTAAGACTTTATTTTCGAGAAGTTGATAAGCTTGATTTGGTGTTTTATAGAGGAAAATACCATCGGCTGCGGCATTCAGAACTTCTTGGGTTATCTCGCTGAGACCATGATAGAAGATTTTTATAATGTTGCCTTTGGACAGATTGTGACCATGGCAGTTTCGGAGCATTTCTTTCATACGAAGCCAAGCATCGGTCAGAGATTCGTTTTCATGTTGAGAGAAAGTTCGGATTTCTCCGAGGAGTCGGTCAAAAAGAGCTGGGGAAAGAATTGGCTAATGAAAGCGGTTCAAAATTCATCCCACGTTTCGATAGTTCCTTCGTTGAGTTTGTCCAGCCATGTTTTTGCTTCTCCAGTGAGTGATAGGGGAAACATCATCAGGCAGACGACTTCATTTTTAGTATCTTTATATTTAAACATATCACAGATTCTGAGGAATTCATGAATGTGTTTATGAGGATCGGTTTTGGTTCTACCATCAAATTGGTTTCCTTTGACAAGAGTCAAGTGGTTACCTTTAATAGCAAATTCGTTTGCGGTTTCAGGAATAGTGATTGCGGAACCGAGAGTTGGAGCGACAACACGGTCGGCAGCCCACATGGGTTCATCATCCATTGGATCATAATTTCGAAGAATATCAAGAAAGTGACGGAAGTAATTGATGTTAAGAATTGGCGGGTAGATAATTCTTGGGTGTTGTGGTGGATTATTTCTTTGATCGTATGGAACTCTTCTGTTTCGTCGATGAAATCTTCGATTCAGAGTACGTTCAGGTTCAGGTAAAGGTTCAACAAGTTCAGAGTTGGAAGCACGTGTATGCATCCAAGAAAGAAACTGTTGGGTCAGTTTGCCAGAAAACTATACGGCGATTTTTGAAAAAGAGGGGGAGTTAAAATAATTTTCCAGAGTTAACTACAGAACAGCTTAAAAATCCCCGGCAGCGGCGCCAAAAACTTTGATGTGTTTCAAAAGCTTTAAATTTATAATGACTGAAAATACCAATTTTATTATAGGGAAACACATGGGTAAAAGTATAACCCACGTATGTAGTATAATATTTTTAGGTAAGACCAGGTCGTCCACAGAGATTTGAGTAGTGTTTAGATAATCAGAAAGAAAATAAACTTTAACTCGAAAATAACTTTTTGTTTTACCAATGATAATTAAGATGACTACTTGGATAGTTGAAAATAATTTATAAGTGTTGGAAATGATTAGACCTCGGAGGTGGAACCATAATTTATAAAATGAATTTTCTCGTCAGAAAACGTTTTCACAAACTAACTTAATTAACTCAAGACTTATATTTAGTTAACTAGACCAAATGTGTCACTTAAATAATCCAGTTACTAGTATATCAAAGCTTATTTGTTTATCAATTTACAAAAGTGGATTTCTTAGCACAAACGATAAAGACCATAGACAAATCTTTAAAACCACATAGATCATAACGGGTCTCTCGAACTATACCGATATGTTTACATAATTTAAGTTGATAAGCAAAGATGGACAAGAAAAGATATAATAGGATTGCAACATAAGCTTGAGATTAAAGAGATCACGATCATACCAAATGCTTATTCATTATCATAACATCACTAAGTAGTCATGAGAGATTCAGCCTCTCATGGCTACGGAGTTCATAACATAACTTGCTTCAATAACCAACTTTATTATATTACTTATACTAATACAAGATTCTTCCTCGTTCTTGGTTCTTTGATCTTGAATCTCCAAAAGATATAGTGTTTATTCTTGGAGAAAGGGTTTGTGTGGATGACTGAAGAGTGGGAGAGATGGTTTTTTGTTTTTTGTGATGATATGCAAATGAGAGATTTTGAGGCTCTATTTATAGGCTAAAATTCAGGTGAAAGTGCGG
This sequence comes from Tanacetum coccineum, assembly GCA_026074375.1. NCBI lineage: Eukaryota > Viridiplantae > Streptophyta > Magnoliopsida > Asterales > Asteraceae > Tanacetum > Tanacetum coccineum. The sequence continues at coordinate 47,248 of BQNB010019615.1, read as the reverse complement.
CGCACACCAAAGATTGTGCGACGTACTTGGTGATTAAATGCATAAGTATTAAATGTTTATTGAGTAAGCGTGGCGCACAAGAGAATATGTGCGGCGTACTTAGGGTGTAAATGTAGTAGCATTAAATTATTGTGCTGCGTACTTGTTGAGATAATGCGAATTTGACTGTCTTTGACTTAAAGGTAAGTGCGGCACACAAAAGGTAAGTGCGGCGCACAAATGGCACTTTGGGCTTAAATGTTGATCTTCTCTTGAATGATGTGTTCTTTAACGTGTAAGTATTTGATTTTGATGTATTTAACCTCGGGATGTCTTCAAGTGAACCTGAAAGCAATTTTAAGCTATTAAGTATCAAAAGTTCATGAGAAATGATAAAATATATACAAATAACGCCATAGAAAACATGTATAATTTGGGTGTTATCAGAGTAATGCTTGCGCCTAGCGGTGGAGCTTTGATCCTTTACCAAGTCTATGGTAATTTATATGCTATGACAGGTAATGAGTGTTGATTTTCCGTTTCCCCCTTTTTTTGTTATAATTTATTATACACCCGAGTGAAAGAGAGAATCCCAAACACTTATGTGAGGTGCTGGTATATATCTTCCGTGCTTTTAATTACAAGGTCTAGAAGGTTGTGTTGTAAAATACTTTTAAAGAGTAGGTAAAATGACCCTCATATTGCTATTGTCTAAGTAGAAAAGCCTATTTGCTTAAGGACAAGCAAATCCCAAATGTAGGGGTATTTGATGAGGTGTCATTTTATACACTTTTTCAGGGTCGTTTAACCCCCTAAATCGTGCATTTATGCCTAAAATAGGTACTTAATCATTCCTTTTTAGGTATTTAGCATTTGGAAGGCATTTGGAGGAAATACACGTGACTTGGGCTCATTTGGAGAAGAAACGGACAAGACTACGGACCTACACCAACATCTCTCAAGAATTTCTACTTAGAAGCTGGAGACGGCGTCACAGATAACACACGACGCCGTAACAACAATTTCCAAGACGGCATCACAAGATCTCAAGACGGCGTCAGATTGTACGACCCAACCCATTATTAAGAATATTCTATTCATGATGGCGTCACGATTAACACGCGACGCCGTTACAGCGATTTTCCTATAAATACAAATCTGATTTTAGGGTTTTAAGTGTGTAACTTTAGAGTAAAAGAAAGGGATGAACCCTAGTTTGTTTAGCAGCTATTAGGGACGAATTTAGGGCCTCAAAACCCTATTGTACTCTCTTCAATTCATGTTTTAATCAAGTAAGATTATCTTAATCATTCAATATGTCTATGTGTTGTTTGGTTCATTATTGTTCTTGCTTTACTTATAACAAGCTTGGCTAAAGCCTCTATTATGTTTATTTATGATTGTATAAAACCTAGGATGTAGATCTTAGTGGTGTTTCTTCTTGTGATGAATATGCATGTTAGGTCTTAGAAAACCAGCTTTTGTCTGTTTTGCTGTTGATATGTCTAGGAAAACATGATTGTGTAGAAAGGATACCATTGGGTAACAGTCTTCATACTACCTTGCCCCTTATATGGTTGATCCACTCTTAATATATTTCAAATGCATTTAATATACTCTTAGGGGCCTTGTAATAGTCTTCATACTCCCTTACTTGTGCATTACCTTAACGGAATATTAAATAGACGGCGGGTTCGTGTAATTCGTTCATGACTTAGGAAATAATTACATAGATCATCACAAGTGTGACAAAGCAACAACACTAGGAGAAGCAATCTAGGGAGTAATACATGATTAAATAAACACAATCTTTTATTATATTGTTATCACCAGTAGCGTAGTTTATTATTTAGTTTAATAGCTAAAATCAACCAATCTCTCAAATACATGATTTACCTGCTTTCCTATAAACATAAAAATCAAAAAAGAATCTTCTCTCAACCCTTAGAATTCTGTTAGACCATGATCAAGCCTTCCTAACCTATTCCCTTAGAGAATGATAACAACCCCCCGAGTCTTACCTATACTACACTACAACGATTAGGTACACTGCCTAGGGAGTGCTAAAACTTCTTGTAGAAGTCCTTACAACTACCGCAATCACTATCCTTGATACTCGACTGAAGGGTCATATTCATAGCTCTAACTCTCTTGGGTTTTACTATTTCCTTCCTACTTAGGGCATCAGCCACCATATTCGCCTTACTAGGATGGTAGCGAATCTCACAGTCATAATCACTAAACAACTCTATCCAACGACGCTGTCGCATATTCAACTCTTTCTGACTAAAGATATGTTAAAGACTCTTATAATCCGTATAGATGAAACTCTTTATCCCATACAGATAATGTCTCCAAATCTTAAGGGCAAACACAACTGCTCCTAATTTTAAATTATGGGTCGTACAATTCTTTTCATGAATTTTCGACTGCCTAGACGCATATGCTATCACTTTACCTCTCTGCATTAACACACAGCCTAGTCCTATCCCTGACGCATTACAATACACTACAAAGTCTTTCGGTCCATCTGGGGGAGCTAGAATAGGCGCATTACATAACTTATCCTTCAAAGTTTGAAATGCCAATTCCTGTTCCTCACCCCAATCAAAAGTCTTACACTTCTGAGTCAAGATAGTAAGAGACTTAGCTATCTTAGAAAAGTTCTCAATGAACCTACGGTAATATCCAGCCAATCCTAAGAACGAACGAACCTCAGACGGAGTTCTAGGGGCTTTCCAATTCTTAACAGCTTCAATCTTACTAGGGTCTACATGAATCCCATTACCATTTATCACATGCCCAAGAAACTGCACTTCTCTTAGCCAGAATTCACACTTAGAAAACTTAGCATACAGTTTCTCCTTCTTGAGCAGTTCCAAGACTAACCTTAAGTGTTCTACATGCTCCTCCCGAGTCTTAGAGTAGATTAAGATATCGTCTATAAACACTATCACAAACTTATCAAGATAAGGCCTACAAACCCTATTCATCAAATCCATGAATACCGCTGGTGCGTTAGTCAGACCAAAGGGCATTACTGTGAACTCGAAATGTCCATAACGAGTTCTAAACGCAGTCTTTGGAATGTCATCCTCATGCACTCTCAGCTGATGGTATCCAGACCTAAGATCTATCTTTGAGAAAAACTACGACCCTTGCAGTTGGTCAAATAGATCATCAATCCTAATAAGTGGGTAACGATTCTTATTAATCAACTTATTCAATTCTCTATAGTCAATACACATCCAAAAAGAACCATATTTCTTCCTCATAAACAAAACTGGTGCTCCCCAAGGCGATGAGCTTGGTCGAATGAAACCTTTGTCTTGGAGTTCCTTGAGTTGTCCCGACAACTCCTCCAATTCAGAAGGTGTCAAACGATAGGGAGACTTTGCAATCGGTATAGCTCCAGGGATTAACTCAATCCAGAACTCAATTTCCCGGAGGGGTGGCAATCCTGATAAATCATCCGAAAATACCTCAGGAAAATCTCTAACTATAACAATCTCTTTTTGTTTCTGATCACTAGCCTTAACACTCATCAAAAGTCTCACTTTCTCTTTTGGTCTCTCTCTTAATACTCTAAGCACCTTGCCATCTAGTAGTGGTATCCTCACTACTTTCTCATGACAAATTATTTTAGCCTTGTGATTAGACAACCAATCCATACCTATAATCACATCAAACTCCCATGCCCGAATGGTATCAAATCGATGTCAAAGACATGACCCTCGATTTATAGTTTGCAACCCTTAATAACCTTATCAATCTCTACTAGCTGCTCGCTAGCTATCTTAATCTTATATCTGAAACCTAATTCACTAGGCTCTATGCCTAACAGAGGTATAAAAGTAACAGAAACAAAGCTATAGTCGGCGCTAGAGTCAAATAAGGTAGTGGCAAAATGATTGTTCAAAGTAAACGTACCCATCACAATGTTTGGATCCTAGCGAGCTTCATCTGCTCCTAACATGAATACCCTACCCCTAGCTTGGTTCCCTTGGTTTCCACGACCCTGACCCTGTTATTAGCAACAACTTGGTTTGGACGGTTTCCTCCTGGTCCTTGTGCTCTATTCAATCTAGGTTCCTTGCTAGGTTCCCCCACATTTCCTCTTTTCTCAACCTTCTTAATTGATCCATTCCTAATAGCCTCATCGGTCAGTGCACCAGAAATCTGCACAACCTTCTGCATAGTATTTGGCTCTGTTACTGCCACCATCCCACGGATCTGTGGAGCAAGGCCATACACGTATCTCTTAATTTTCCTACTTTTAAGAGTCACTAAATGTGGAATTAACCTAGCCAACTCATAAAACCTACCAGTATAAGTCGCATGGCCACCCCCAACCATAACATGATTCCACAGCTCAGTTTCTAACTTTTGCATCTCATGACGAGGACAAAACTCTTCTATCATCTTAAACTTAAAGTCATTCCATGACATACTAACAGCTACTTCCCGGCTTCGTGTCCGGATCTGGAAGTTCCACCAAGTTAAAGCCTTACCCACAAATGAACCAGCAGTGCATTTCACTTTTTGCTCAATACTACAACCACTCATATCTTACACGGACTCTATGTTCTTAATCCATCGAGTAAGAACTACAGCACCTCCCTTATCATCATATTCCTTAGGGTTACAAGTTAAGAACTCCTTATATGAACAACCTACCCGGTTTCCATTCACTAACACATTCCTAACGCTCTCTTGAACATTCTCATTAACCACATTACCATTTTGATTTCCAATATTTCCTTGGTTACCAACCTGAGCTAAAATGGTGGGTAAGAGGTTCTGCAATTGTTGTCAATGATCGTCGAGAAGTCGGGTGCTCCTCCTACACCCCCATTGACTCCCTCTACATTCCTATTAGCTCCCCCTGGTCATTCCCTTAACCATTTAATTCGTTAACACACTCATAATTACCTCCCCTAAATCCTCTACCGCTCCCACCTTTACTAACCCGTTCACCCGTTCCCCCTCCTTGTGATTCGGCAACAGGCCGGCCAACACTTCGGGTCCTCGTCCTTGGCGGCATTATCTACACGAGGAAGAAGATGGGCAATGTTAGGTAGGTAGGAAGACTAGCATATATATATAATATCTTACTATATATATAATTATACACATAATACCCCCTTATGGTGTCAACATCAATTTGTGTAAACAGTATTACCAAGTACGAGTAAGTTGTAATACTTTATAACTACGTTAGCCATCGTATTTATATCTGCATCCTTTCCTAGTCGTACTCAGTATTAAGCTCACGCATTTCAATGAGTGACATAACTAAAGCGCCAAACCGCTAACACGCGAAAGCAAGCAAAAGCGGAACACCGCGCACATAGGTCCTATACGCAAATAAATGACAGATCTTAGGTTATAGTCTAGGCCAACCCACCTAGTTCTCTATAACCTTGGCTCTGATTACCAATCTGTCACACCCCAACAATGACAGAAACTCAGGAATGCAACATAATGATCAATCATAACACAAGATACAATATAGAGAAAACTACAATGCATAAACTTCAAGTGTTACGAATACCATCAACCTCGAACAAACCTCGAGTGATGTCCCAAATCATAACCAAATCCCAAAATCTCTTACAAATTCCAAATGCCCACACGGGGTCCAAATCCAAACTTAAACCAAAACTTTTAAATACTAAGAACCAAACAAATAAACAAGCAAGGCTTCACATGAAAAATCCACACGGGATACTCCTAAGCATGCTATCACATATCACCAACCTATTCATCTTTTACTTCACCTGAAAATGATACTCGAAAACGTCAACAATAATGTTGGTGAGCTCGTAGGTTTGACCTTAAACCCAAAAGCTGTGCCAATATCTCAAAACAGTGGACAATATTGCAATATAACAGTAAATATATGCGAATCACCCATGACTTAGCATCCTCGCTAATCATGTAAACACGACCTAGCATACCCGCTAGTCGACCACCATGCCCTAGCATCCCCGCTAGTCATGTAAACAAAATATGTCATTTACGCACCTAAAGGGCCCACCAGCTAGAGCGCTATATTAGGGCAGGACAACAAATAGACATGGTAATTTCTTGCCAATCACCCTTGTCGTCCCAAACACAGTACATGCAAGTAAAATCATAATAGACATGGCAATTTCTTGCGAATCACCCTTGCCGTGCCAAACACAGTACACGCAAGTAAAGTTACATCACATATATTCACATAGCAATCATAAGCACATAATTGTCCCAAAAACAAAACCATGTTTCGCACGGTTCAATTTCAAAACAGTTCAATACACATTTGAGTATCATTTTCCCCCACCGAAAAAAAGAGTAGAAAAATGAGGCTATGAGAACTCACCTCAAGAAAGTCTTAAGCAACCAAATCTCAATCACACAGGCAAATGCAACAACGTCCGCACACGACTTAGTCCAATTAATGTCCCATTTTAATCATTCATTTCCAAAATAGTCTTCACGTTTGATGCATAGAGGTTAGATGCGTTGTACAATTACCCATAACAATTTAGTGGTGTGATGGTCGACATCTCATCCCGAAATATCTTATCAATCTGATATCTCGACGATACATACTTATACTATTTAAAGTAAATAGATAAGTAATATAAGTAAATATTTATAATAAATAATTATAAATATATCTCGATAAGTCCATTCGGTACCCTTAGTTACCATAAAAATAATCATAATATGGTTGAAAATGAAACGTTTACTCATAAAAAGCATATTAAATAAGTTTCATGAAAAATTATATTTTTCGTCTTTTAGTGAATTTATTAAAATAATAAAATAATAAAATAATATTTTATTATTTAAAACCAAAAATAATGTTCTTAAGTAAAATTTTCTAAGTATAAACTTTTTATGAAATTTCGACATGACCCGTACGTTTATATAACGTTTTTCAAGGTTTTTAACCTTTATTTCAAACATTTTTTAAACTTTTGACACTTTTCTGACAAAATTCCAAAATCTAAATCTTTAACGTTTACTAAAATGTTTTTCCCAAAATAATGTTCAATATCACTTCGTAAATAGATTTCACTTTTAAAAATCCGTCAAAGACTCTTAAAATGACTAAATATCGCTTATTATGCTTTAAGGCCAAATAAGGGTCCATTAAGGTATATATACGTCCAAAATACGATTCAGGCCCAAAACCAAGGCCCATTTATATACATAAGCTTATACTAATAAGTAGAAAATAACCCAGGCCATAATAAGTTATGGCTTATTTGTGCTTAATGGGCCGTGAGTCTAAAAGCTCAAAAAAAAACTAGTCTATAGGCTTAAAAATAAGCTAGTACGCTACGTATAGTATTTGTTAACCACCATAAGCTATAAAAATAGTCCACGAGTATACGTCATACCACATAAATAATCAAAATCACCTCCCTTGTGAAAATAAGCCGAGATCATATAAGCTCAAAATAAGCTACGAAAAGCCTACAAAACAAGTTATACAAGCTATTATACAAAATAAGCTATCTAGCATTATATGTTTTCAACCATTACGACCACAATATCAAAACTAACAAAACCTTATCCTTGTTTCATTTTATTCGAACCCCAAACGCACCCTATATGTTCGTTTCGTTTCCAAAAATTACTTTTTACGACGATCAACTTGTACAACTAACATCTATGCATCAATATAAACCCAAAACGACAAACGAAATTTAAATTTAGAAACTTACAAGAAAAGTCTTCAAAATATAGATTTCGACGCGAACCGAACAACCCCAACGTTGTTTAAATGAATACCCAAATACTCGTATAAACCCGAAATACCACGTTCTTGATCAAAGTTGGAAAATTTATGGTGGTTTTTGGGTGGCGGACGAAACACACACACACACATATAAGTGTGTGTTTTGTTTTTTTTTAAATGAAAAGGATTATGAGAAATGGTGAATGGAAAGCATCTTATGTACAATCCTTAGGACAAGGTTAGCTAAAATCTTGCCTCCTTGTCCCCTTAGGCTACACGATTAAGATAAGCATCCTAGGAGGGGTTTCGGGTCTTTCTTTTTGTGTCGGGATCACTTAAGACTCATAAAACTCGATCGCAAAATATTTTATAAGGTAAATAGTATTTTTAATCATCTTAAAAATACTTTTCCAATAACTTAGAGTATTTACTTGACATATTTCCACTTTAAACCCTTAAAAACTCATCTGGACATTAACGGACGTGTCATGACTCGTTTTTCGGCATTTCTCAAAATTCATGGGTCAACCACCCGGAATGCCAATAACATAATAATAACCTCTAAAATGGTTTATTATTCACAAATAACCATAAATTACTACAATTCTCAACAAAATCACCACCGTCAACACGGTACAAAATCTGAATAAACTAACAAACGTCAAATAGTTCAAGGACTAAAAATGAAATATTCAGAACACAAAAGAGCGAATGTTACATTCTACCTCCCTTGGGACACTCTGTATTGAGAAGCGGAGTTGGTTACCGTGTCTTGAGGATTAAGGGACTTGATTATGCATGAGTCGCATAAGTCTAAGTATTCGATACACCTTGGATCCGAAAAGAGGTACCGTCACTTGAAGAAAATGTATTAGTGGCCCAACATGAAAGCAGAGATCGCCACCTAAATTTGCAAGTGTTTGACATGGTCGAAGGTTAAAGCTGAATACCAAAAACCCCATCTGGTTTGTTGGTACAACCCGAGATACCCCAATGGAAATGGGAGAAGATTACCATGGAATTTGTCATGAAGCTACCTAAGACACCAAGTGGTTTCAATACCATTTGGGTGATTGTTGATCGGCTTACCAAGTCTGCTCACTTTTTGCCAATGGAAGAAACAGATTCGATGGAGAGATTAACAAGACTTTACTTGAAAGAAGTGGTCTCAAGGCATGGAGTGCCGATCTCTAGTATCTCTGACCGTAATGTCATATTTACATCACAATGCTGGCAGTCGCTCCAGAAGGCTTTAGGTACTTGATTGGATATGAGTACTGCTTATCATCCGCAGAAGAATAGACAAAGAGAGAGAAACATTCAAACTCTTGAAGACATGTTACACGCTTGCGTAATAGATTTTAGAAATGGTTGAGATAAGCATTTACCGCTATTAGAATACTTATACGACAACAGTTATCATACTAGCATCAAGGCTGCACCGTTCGAGGCACTATATGGTCGCAAATGTCAATCACCTGTTTGCTGGGCCGCACAGAGATGTTCAGCTCACTGGCCCCGAAATCGCTCATGAAACTACCGAGAAGATCGTACAAATTAAAAGCAGAATTCAAGCGACGCGTGATCGTCAGAAAAGTTACGCCAATGTGAGGCGTAAGCCTTTAGAATTTCAAGTGAGAGACAAGTCATGTTGAAGGTTTTACCTTGGGAAAGGGTTATCCATGTTGGCAAACGGGGGAAGTTGAACCCAAGGTATGTTGGATCTTTCAAGCTCTTAGCAAAAGTAGGAACCTTTGCTTATAGACTCGAACTTCTTCAATAATTAATCATAGTTCATAGCACATTTCACGTGTCTAATTTGAAGAAGTGTTTATCGGATAAATCGTTCATAATTTCGTTGGACGGAATCCATATTGATGACAAGTTACATTTCGTTGAAGAACCCGTAGAAATAATAGACCGAGAGGTCAAACGATTGCAGCAAAGCCGCGTTCCTATTGTCAAGATTCGATGGAACTCTAGGAGAGGTCCAGAGTTTACGTGGGAACAAGAGGATCAATTTCAGAAGAAGTATCCACATTTCTTCTCCAACACTACTCCGGAAGGCAACTCAACCTGAATTTTGGGACGAAATTCTTTTAACACGGGGAGACTGTGACAACCCACATTTTCAAGTCATTTTACGTCAATAAACTCAAACTATTTACTTTGAACTTTACGTGTTTACTATTAATTTCAACCGTTAAGTTAAATCGCGTAAACCAAAAGGCAACAATTAACGTAAACCGGCATTAAACAAATATAAGTTTACATCAAATAAGTTTTGTATAATTATTTTGACGATAATTTATAACTTTTGGTGTTTTATTTTTTTACTTTACATAAAACATTTATGGTTTCGCATTTTGAGGTTTTATGCATGCATGTAAACTATACCACATTTACCAATACCCTTAATATTTGTAACTTACCAAAAATTAAACATTTTCCCTCCCCCTAACACAACCAAAACTAGCCACCCTTATTGATATACAAAGCAAATACCATTTTTCATACCATGTGCTAAATATCTTCTTCATGCATTATCAATACCAACTGTTACTAACTATCTTACACCTCCTAGCAACTTTCTTAAACTAGTTCAAAGAACAAGCAACTCTCCACTCCAATCTCTTACAAAACCACTCCCCCCTCCTTGATTTCATGAGATTTATACTTAAGTGTTCTCTAGATATTTTCCTTATATAAAGCTGCGTATACAACTAGCTAACTCACTCTTATTTCACTTGCAAAAATTCACAAAAATCCCTCCCCTTTCTCACTAAAACCCACAACTCATAAATAAGCCATAAAAATTATCATAGTTTTCCATTTTCTTGATATTACAAGTATACAAGTGTGATCAAGGTTATTATCTAATGTGTTCTAAGTTGATTTCCATCTTAGGGTTTCTATTTTAAGCAAGGGTTTTTCAAGATCTAAGTTAGGGTTTCATAAATCAAAATTTGGGTTTTTGATAAGGTTTTTGGGTTAAAATCAAAGACTATGGTTTCTTTTGATCATAAGCTTTGTAAGCATTCTGCATATACTCTTTTGATTTTCATACATATTGATTATGTTCTTACATATTTCTATACTTACATAATGTATTTACATACATGAACACCAAGATTATTAAGTTATATCACCAACTAGTAGACTTTTATAAATGTTTGCGAAGAAATCAAGAACAACAATTACTTATATGATTATTAGGCATATTATCAAGTTTATTATTCATAAACTAGATTAAACACTTTTATAAATTATTTCATATTTTATTCTTATTATGGTGAAGTGTTGGATGAGATTAGGTTAGTTTGGATGTGTTGATTGTGGAGGAGGTTAAAGTGGTTAGATTAGAGGTTATTGTTTTGTAAAAATAAGGTTAAATTTATAGTTTTAAAGTGTGTAAAACGCCCCTTAGGACAGCAACTTTTAAACAATTAGTTATGTATTTTCCGACGAGTTAAAACCTTAAAAATGTGTTAGTACATCTCAATACGATTCCGTGCATATAGAGAACTCAAAAAATTGACGTAATACGAAGGAGATATGAATTTTTAAATTTTACCGACAACTATAATATTTTGACAGCTTTTGGGTAAAAATATGGTTTGATCAGATTTCGTTTCATGTTTTTGGGGACTTTCGGGTCCGAACTGGCTTAAATATGAAACTAGAATGTTGCTCGGAATGATGTTTCGGAAAAAGGTCGCGCGTTTTTGAAGCCTAAAAGTATAATATGAGTGAGTTAATGTCGGTAACCCTTTATCACTTCACTTCAATAAGATTAACAAGAAAATTAGGAAGAATGTAGAGAGAGAATCTAGAGAGAGAAAGTTAGAGAGAAAAATGGAATTGGATGATTAACTTGAAAATGTTACCACTTATATAATATTTATACGCGTTTTAAACTTTATAAATATTATTTTATGAATTAACTAGACTATATATATATTGTCGTTGTAAAAATAATATAAGTGGTAAATCGAGCGTAATAGACTATAATTACTTTTCTCGCTACTAGAATATATTACAAACGTTTATACTTGGGAATTAAATGGTAAACTTAACGTAATCATTATTTTGATTAATAAGCTAAAACTAAAACTATTAGGTGGTGATATAACAATATAAAATATAGTGCATTATTTTATATTCACTTGCATTATTCTAAATCAACCTATAATTAAATAGGTTGCATACCGGTCATTTGTGACGTCATTCATTGTTGACTTTTCCAAAGTCAATACCATCACTTAAGGTGAGATTTCATAGCCCCGCATTTTACTTGTTTATTTACTTGGGGTGAAAATTACATTGCTCATTTTACGTTTGAACCCAAGTACAAATTACTCGTTTATGGATTAGTCTAAGTATCCATTAACCTATGACTTCTAGTACGCCCTGTTTCATGAACCGTTAATTACCTTGTGTAAGCACGAGTGTTAGGGATAGATCTATTGGGATTGACATCCCCGCCATGTTTGACTTAGTACATGTCAAACAGGCGCAATTTCATTTGAGATATGTTACGGGTGTCCCAGGTTAGGCACCCGCATGGGAATTTATTCTCTAGTACGGTTAACGTTTCGGTTTCATGAGCTTAGACAGTAGTAAACGCATTTTGTGTGACTTATATTTATTATATTGCCATACACCCTTTAAAATCTTGTGGTTCACATTTACAGTTTTATAAACCTATGAACTTACCAACTTTATTGTTGACACTTTTAATAATGTTTTTCTCAAGTGCTTAGCTTATTGGAATTCTTGATGTGCTATGTGGAGTCTTCATGCATATGGCTTTCTCTTCAAAAATTTATCTATCATTTAATACCCGTTGCCTTTCAAAACTTATTTATGCTTCCGCCATGACGTTTAAATATATTTGAATTATTATAAGACTCTTTTGTTTTAAATCAAAGCAACGTGGTATTATTTCCAAAACGTCCATATAGTGGTCGTCTTTATGCTTTATGTTATGATGCTATGAAGTCACTCGCCCCTAGTTACCTTTTCGTTGTGACATTTTGGGGGGTGTGACAGATTGGTATCTAGAGCCAAGGTTATAGAGAACTAGGTTGCATATTTTACCTAGACTATAACCGTTTTCATAAACATTGTCACATAAAAACTTTTTGATGTGAATACTCTACTTGCTTACACTTATTGCTTACATGATTTATATACGTGCTTACCTCCTCTTGCGTATATTTTTACACTTGTCTTATCTTTGCCGGTGTGTGCTCTTATTTGCCTATATGTGCATTATGTGTACCTTATATATACGTGTTACTATCATCTATACTTAAGGCGAGATAATACTATAAACTCGTATGTCTTAAACATTATTTAAATATTAATTAACCTTATATAATATTTTACTATGAGTAGTAATTTTGCCTAAGCTTATTATGCCTTAAATTACATTGCCATAAATCATATGGCCATATTTATATTTCCATATTTACTTTGCCATTTATTTATGCCATGATGCATTCCATTTTTCCATGTTACATTTTCATCCATGTCATTAGTGGATATTCTTTTTAACATGCGTCATCTTGCATCACGTTTACTTTTTGTACTGCACGCATCTTGCATTGTTTCATACTAAGGTGATTTTTATAAACTCTTGCTTGTGTAGGATTATGGTTGCATCCGCTGTTTATGTCTCTGCTGATTCCCCCGAGGAGAGTTTTGGGGATACGATCAAGATCGGAGTGGATGTTATTTACCCTGTGCCCGTCACTTTAACTGTTTTTCCCGTATCGACCGTTGTGATGAGACTAGCTAAGCACGGGGAGGCGATACAGGGTATACAGGAGCGTTTGCTAGAGATGCCTACACAGAGGTAGGAGGAGATCAAGGAGGAGTTGAGGGATCTAAGAGAGAGAGCAGATATGGCTGAGACAGAGAGGATCACTCTGCACGCTAGAATTAGATCATTGGAGGTTGTTAAGACATGGCTTCATGGCATAGTGAGGGATGAGAGAGAGGCCCGTGTGAGGATTGAGCGCCAATTGGTTGGTTAAGGGGACTAGAAGTCCTCAGCGCTCAGTTCCCATATCGTCATCAGAATTAGACCCATAGGAATTGCTGCTCAAATATATATGTATTTATTGTCTAGTATTGGATATTAGTAATATTAGGAAACTATGTAGTCTTTTGGGGGAAAACGATGTAGCCAATTAACTATCAATGATATGAAAACTATTTAGCTACTATTGTTTTCTTTTGACCCTTTGCGTATCTAGCTTGCATTTAATTAAGCATGTCGTGCTTTTAATAATTCTTTCTATATCAATGTTCATCGTAAGCAGTATAATCCCATCTATCGTTTATGAGGACAAAAACTCACCATATTTTATATTCTTTATGAGCTAGAAATACGCCCATTACCCGATATGGAATAACGCGTGAACCATTTTACTATCATCTTGAAAAACATTTTGTTACCAACTTATAAACTATTTTGTATTCGCCTTATAAAGTATTTCGTTGTCTTCCATAAACTGTTATTATTTTCATTTTATAGACTATTTTGTTATCGATTTGCAAACTATTTGTTCCCACATTATAAACTCCTTACTATTACATTATGAACTGTCACGTAATTCTCTCGTAAACTATTTTGATATCACCTCGTAAACTATTTTAGTAACATCTTATAAACAAAGTTGCTATCATTAATAAACTATCTTACTATTGATTGATAAACCATCATTTAGATAAACTATTTTACTAACAAATACGTGAATCATTTTTCTATCATTTTAAATAATCTTACTACCACCTTATAAAATATTTCTACTATCAATAACAAATCATTTCACAAACACTTTATAATTTTTTTACATTATGATAATCCATTCCACCATCATTTAGTAAACAACCACTTTATAAACTATTTTCCTACCATCATATAAACCGTTTTGCTACTACCTAATAACCTATTTTATTATCACAATGGAAACTGTTTTATCATCACCTTATGAAAATTTTGTTATCACTTATAAACTACTTCACTATCATTTCATAAACTAATTTATTATCATATATAAAATAACTTGCTACCGTTTTACGAACTAAGTCGCTTCCATCTCATAAAGTATTTTACTATCATCCCATGAGCTACTTAGCTATTGTCTTATAAACCATCTTACGGTTTTCTCACAAACTATTTTGTTGGCATCCTATAACCACCTTGTTTTCCATCTTGGTGAATTAATTTATCAACACTATAAAACTAATTTGATACTGCTTATGCATAACATTATTTGACGAATGATCGTTTTCATCATAGTCCTCAATATAATAGTCTGATCACCTAATGTCCTAATTTAGGGAGAACCATGCCATGCTGCTAGTAGTCACCTTAAAACTTTTTTCAAAATTAATTTTCTACTTATATCCTCGAAAAGCAAAAATTTTATGTGCCTATCCATAAAACGTATTTGTCACAGGAAACTGAATTAGTAATCATAGTAACTAAATAGACCTTTACCACACCTTACTACATGGATTCGACACATTCTTACAGTAAATCATACGACAAAAAGTCGAGACGCATCACTAGTCACCCTAGGACGATCCACTAACAAGTTTGCTCGCCATTAAGGAATTTAATAAATCACCCATTCAAACGTCGATGTGATACCGTGAAACTTAGTAGTTGTGACGCCACCATAGTTATAAATTCGTTGTCACCATGGAAAGAAAAATGTTATAACTGACGCTTTAAGCCGAAAGGAACGGATAAGGCTACTAGGAGTCGAACGTTAGTCGTAACAATCAATTTTAAACCGACGTCACTAAATCTTGAACGTTCAAGCTAAAGCAATTTAGAAGGAGAATGCAAACGAGTTACCTATCATGGTAAAGAAAATATCGAGAGACGTAAATAACAAAACAAATAGGATTTGTTGATACATACCTTCGATTATTAACCCCCTTAGAAATAAGATTACAAAAGAACACAAAGAAAATAAAAGTTTTATTACAACCCTTCTCTAGCAATAATATCTATTACTCCTAAAGTAGATCAACGCCAATTGCTAGGATAACGAGCGGTACAAGAAGCGACAAAATTACGGCAAGAAACTTATAATCTTCTTCGTATGGAATGTCAGCCATGTAGATGGCAATTGCTATTGTGCTCACCATCGCCACAATTGTAGTGATATGCAGCACAACATAATGGAGGTTTTGAATAAGAGAAATTTTTAGTGAAAGATTTAGTCTTTAATGGAAAAAATGGAGGATAAAATATTGGTATTAAAGGATATGTAACAGTTGGAATACTATTTCAGTGCCGTTTGGGGGCATCTGTTCACATATAAAAAAAAATACGCAAACACTAGATAATATTCGATCCTTTAAAATTTTAGTAGCATCGGTCCCGATAGCTTACAACTCGACAAAGCCTATACCATCACAAAGTTCGATGGAACTCTAGAAGAGATCCAGAGTTCACGTAGGAACGTGAAGACCAATTTCGAAACAAGTATCCACACCTCTTCACCAACACCACTCCAGAAGGCAACTCAACCTGAATTTCGGGACAAAATTCTTTTAACACGGGGAGACTGTGATAACCTACATTTTCAGGTCATTTTACGTCAATAAACTCAAATTATTTACTTTGAACTTTTACGTGTTTACTATTAATTTCAGCCGTTAAGTTAAATCGCGTAAACCAAAAGGCAACAATTAACGTAAATCGACATTAAACAAATATAAGTTTACGTCAAATAAGTGTTATATAATTATTTCGAAGATAATTTATAACTTTTCGTAATTTATTTTTATACATTACGTAATGCGTTTACGGTTTCGCGTTTTGAGCTTTTATGCATGCATGTAAACTATACCACCTTTACCAATACCATCAATATTTATAACTTACCAAAAATTAAACATTTCCCTCCCCCTAACACAACCAAAATTGGCCACTCTTATTGATATACAAAACAAATACCATTTTTCATACCATGTGCTAAATATCTTCTTCATGCGTTAATTATTACTAACTGTCTTACACCTCTTAGCAACTTTCTTACACTAAGTCTTACAACAAGCAACTCACCTCTCTAATTTCTTACAAAACCACTCCCCCATCCTTGATTTCATGAAATTTGTACTTGGTGTTCCCTAGATATTTTCACTATAAAAGGAAACTTACAACAAGCCTTTCGGGGATCACTTATCACTTGCAAAAAAATCAAACTCTCCTTTTTCTCTCCATATAAGCTCACGGCTCACAAATAAGCCATAGAAATTTTCATAGCTTCCATTTTCTTGATATTACAAGTATACAAGTGTGATCAAGGGTATTATCTAAGGTAATCTAAGTTGATTTCCAAGTTAGAGTTTCTATTTTAAGCAATAGTTTTTCAAGATTAAAGTTAGGGTTTCATAAATCAAGATTTGGGGTTTCAAACGTGAGAAGAACAGTTGCTGATTTCTCGCATGCACCCCTGAACGAATATTCACCAAGCCCTGATGACAAGAAGCAGTGGTCGTT
The DNA here is from genome assembly GCA_026074375.1 of Tanacetum coccineum. NCBI lineage: Eukaryota > Viridiplantae > Streptophyta > Magnoliopsida > Asterales > Asteraceae > Tanacetum > Tanacetum coccineum. Next base: position 30,002 of record BQNB010019615.1, on the reverse strand, counting down.
GGTGTGGTTTGACTTCTACAAAATTCCGCTGTGCACTTTGATGACAAGTAGAAGATTGTTCAAGCTACATTAATGTTTCAGAATCTGCTTAAGATAGGGATGTTGGTTTAGGGGGAAGCTGATTCAGAAACTTCGCCAAAAAGGAGTCTATGAAGAAAGCTTTTCAAGACATGCTGCATGAATTGGGGGGAAGTTAATCCAGTTCATGCATACTACAATGGTTCCTGTACAAGTAAAGACAATGAAGATCCAAGCTGGAGTACAAGTTTCAAGACAAGGAGAACTCAGAAGACATCTTCAGCTTTGGAAGTGCTTTGGAAGACTTTATTTCTGTTGTATTTGTACATGATAGGAACATTGTAAGTAATTCCGTATGTGTCCACATATTGGGGGAAGATTGTTAGCCTTAAAATATGGTGACATATCCGGAATTACATTAGTTTATTTATAGCGTGACACATAGGGACTAATAATGACAAGCTACGATAGTTGTGTGTCACTAGGACTATAAATACCCCCTCCATACTTCCATGGAGGGGTGAAGCTCACTTTTGTAAAAGTGTGTGTGTGTGTGTTTTTCTCTCAAAAACACACACTCTTCCCATTTCATCTCTTTTCTCTCTAAATAATATGGATACTTTTCTTTTCCATTTTACCAAGCCTCCGGATCGTTGTTCATAAGGGTGAATCGTGTTAACAGTTAATCTTCTTTAAAACTAGACAACTTTTATATAAAATTTCCTCCATACTTTTTCCTGACATGAATAGTAAAATAGTGTTTTCGGACTTCGGGTCCGTTTAGACTATAAAAACCTTAAAAAATAATATAGCATCACTTATATAATATGTATACGTGTCTTAGACTTTATAAATATTATTTTATAAATTAATCAGACTATATGTATATTGTCATAGTAAAAATATTAAAAGTGGTAACTTAACGAAATCATTATTTTGATTTATAAAGTAAGTCAAAAACTATTAGGTGGTGATATAACAAGATAAAATATAGTGCATCGTTCTATATTTTCATACGTTATTCTAAATCGACCTATAATTAAAATATGTTGCATACCAGTTATTTGTGACGACATTCTTTGTTTATAATTCCAAAGTCAATACTATCACTTAAGGTGAGATTTCATAGCCCTGCATTTTACTTGTTTATTTACTTGGGGTGAAAATTACATTACTCATTTTACGTTTGAACGCAAGTACAAATTACTCGTTTATGGATTGGTCTAAGTATTCATTAACCTATGGCTTCTAGTACGCCATATTTCATGAACCGTTAATTACCTCGTGTAAGCACGAATGATATGGATAGATCTATTGGGATTGACATCTCCGCCAGGTTTGACTGAGTACATGTCAAACGGGAGCAGTTTCATTTGAGATACGTTACGGGTGTCCCAGGTTAGGCACCCGCATAGGAATTTATTCTCTAGTATGGTTAACGCTTCGATTTCATAAGCTTAGACAATAGTAAACGCATTTTGTGTGGCTTATATTTATTATATTGCCATACACCCTTTAAAATCTTGTGGTTCACATTTACAGTTTTATAAACCTATGAACTCACCAACTTTATTGTTGACACTTTTAGTAATGTTTTTCTCAGGTTCTTAGCTTATTGGAATTCTTGATGTGCTATGTGGAGTCTTCATGCATATGGCTTCCTCTTCAAAAATTTATCTATCATTTAATACCTGATGCCTTTCAAAACTTATTTATGCTTCCGCCATGACGTTTAAATACATTTAAATTATTGTAAGACTCTTTTGTTTTAAATCAAAGCAACGTGGTATTATTTTTAAAACATCCATATAGTGGTCGTTCTTTATGCTTTGTGTTATGATGCTATGAAGTCACTCGCCCCCAGTTACCTTTCCGTTGTGACATTTTGGGGGTGTGACAGACAATAAGTAGATGGAGATAGAGATAGAGAGACACCACGATATATACTGGTTCGGGATAAGGGATTTATACCATCCGTACGTCCAGTTGCGAATCCATGACACCTATACTATTACTCTAGTATAATCCTTATGGTGGACTACAAATCGTATTACAACTTTGCTCCACCGATACGCACTAAGATAGACGCTCACTAAGAAGAGCTACTGCCTACGGTATTCCGCCCTCAGAATCCACCCCTAAGAACCTGTAATTCGACTTAACTCTAGGGTCACTAAGATCAACTAGGAGCACTAAAAACTTCCCCTTGGAAGCTTACCAAACCCCAGCTGGATCCCCAATGATCTAGGCTTGATCACAAAGATACAAGACTTCTTTTACAACTAAATTGAATGAAGTTGATTGTTCAAATCAAGTCCTAACCTAACCTAGAGACTCGATTTTAACAGAAAGGGTATGAGAAAGAAGACCTCCGACTACTAACACACAAGTATGGATTAAGTACTTGTGTGTCTCACTTACGAAGATGTGTTCTTCAATAGATGATAGATGGGAAGATTAAGAACATAAAAGGTGTTAGATTAGATGATAGGAGAGAAAAAGAGAGAAAGAAAGAATAGAAAGATATGAGGAATACAAAGGCCAATAGTGGGTATTTATAGGCTAAAATCCTAAATTAGGAAAACCAATTCGAGAGTGGCACGTTGCCCACGCGTCATCGCGTCGCCAGCACACTAGATTCCTTACTTGTTTTTTTAGGATTTTGGCGTTTTAAATACCCGCTCTTGTTAAACCCTCAATTATACTTCACGCTTTGACCTTTCCACTATTCTTACACTTAAGGTCAACCAACTCAAATAGCCATTTGATAATAACATTTGTAAAGTAGTTTAGAAGAAGATTTGCGGATGTTTGTCTAATATCAAAGAGATAGAAAATAACTATTAGACAAAGAGTGTGTTTGGGTATTCCTCATATGTAAACAGTTTAGATGGAAACTAATCATGGTTAAGTGGATGAGTTGGCATAGATATGATAGAAAGAAATATGCCAAAAGCATAAAGAATATACCAAAGGAATATTTCTTTGCTTAGAGAGAAAGTGTAGATGTTGGAGGGATAATTTTGAATTTAAAATTCGAAAACATCAAGATAAGTATGAGATGATGAGTTGTCATTGATGTGATGTTTTGGAGCCTAAGAGTCTAAGTTTGAAATCTTGAGGATAAGGATGAGTTGGCAATGGGTTGGATATGATGTGATGGTTTGAGCCTAAAGATCAAATTTAAATTTGAATGGTTGATATTTGAGGTGAAGTGGCAAAGTGTATAAGGGAAGTTTGGTGATGTTGTAAGATTTGAATTCAAGTTTAAGAGGTGTATAGGAAAAGTATGTAGAGAATGTTTTGAGTGTGTGTGTGTGTAACTATAATTCAAATAGGAGTGTATGTGAGTGAGGAGATGTAGAGGATAATGAATAGGAAATGTGTGCTAGAGAATGTTGTGAATATAATTAACTTAACTGAAAATAAAGAAAACTAGATACTAAAACGGATAGGTCGTTTGAATGTATAACGAAATCAGAAACGGTAAATCGCACCCGGTAAAAACGGGTCTTTAAACTGAAATTTATTTAAGAAAAATAATGCCTAATACTAAATTTATATTTTTCCTTGATACTAAATGACAAAGAAAATTTTACAAAAGAAAAATATTTTTTTATTAATTTTTGGAATTTTTTATGGAATTTTTAAAGATAAAACTAATTAAAACTATGAAAATAGAAAAGACATAAAAATAAAAGATATAAAAATTCTGAAAAAATAAAATTAAATAAAGAAAAAATTAACAATTCTAAATATTTAAAACTGCCCAAATTTTACTGTTTTAAATTTAAAGTAATTTTAAACTAATTACATTTTAAACCTAAATTTGTATTAATTAAAGGAAAATAAACTCAACTGTGGTTAACTAGGGGTCTAACAGTGAAGGACAATAAGGACAACGGATAGTGGTAAACAGGCTATCTAACCACAGGGACTAAACAAATGTTAACTATAAAGAAGAACATTACACATTGGTCCTGAGAAGCGAACCCCGATTGAAAGTAATAGGTGGTCCAAAGTGCTTATTATCAAAAAAGCTATAAAAGGGAAAAAAAAACAAAAAAAAACCTTTTTTTGGGGGTTTTTTAAGGGGCTTGAGGGGAACAACTTGTCATAAAAGGCACATAAGCTGTAGTGAACTAAATAAGCTAGAAATGTGAGCTTTTGGACTGCAAAAGCTAATAAGCTTATGAGCTTATTTTACTTGGCTTTTTGGGATTTAAGCCAACAAATAAGCTAGAAACTAAGGGGGATAGATAAATAGGGAGAGGGGAGTCCTAAAATTAAAACTTTGAAATTAATATAGCCTATATTAAGCTAGAAGTGACTAAAAGCTATAGTTAAAATTATTATAAAACCAGAAAAAAATGCTACTTTAAGCATAGATAAGCTAAGCTAAAAGGGGAAGTTAAGCTACAAAACAATGGGGACTTAAAGAATAACTAATAAGCTATAATTATGAGACCTAAAAGATCTCTTATGGCTTAATACCTAAATAAGCTACAACAGTGGGTGAGTTGATGGCTCCTCAGCACCAGGGACGGTGCATCAGTGAGCTTAAGGCTTATTTGAGCTTATGAAAATAAGCTCTTAAGAGCTTTTTGCCAAAACAAAGTAAATCTGATAACAAGGGCGAGACTAGTGAGCTTATATTCAAAAGTTGAGGCTTAAGGCCTGTATTTTTACTGCCTGAATAATTGGGGCTTAAAAAGTGCGGGGGTTTCAAAGATCATGTATACAAAAACTTATGACTCTTACTGGTCTAACCAAAGGGACAGCAACAAAGGGTTGGGTAAAATGTGGTGAAACAACCTCATAATAAGCACAACAAAGTGTGCTTAAGCTGCATAAGCAGCTTGAGCCTTTAAGCTCATTTTTGCTTATTCAAATTTTGACAGAAACCAAAAAGGACTTAAAAACTTATTTTAAAACTAAAAGTGGCAATTTAAATGGCTTAATTAAGCCTACACACTCAGCCAAAGTTGGCTGAGTGAGCTTGACCCATGAATAACCCATTATGACCCATTTTGGGTCTAAACCAAACACCCCCTTAAATATATAAAAATCGTTTTTTACTGATTTGTAGTTAAGGGAAGGCTAAGAAAGGTGATTATAAGTAATATTTAACCATTTTGACACATTCTTATACAAGTTTAACAGGTTTAAACAGTTAATATGAAGCTTTAAATTTTTAGCAAATGCAATATTTCAAAGAAAACTCTTAACTTTTATTAAATTGAAAGTATTACAACATAAAACTTTTAAATGACTGAATTACACTTTAAATGCTTAAAAGAAAGATTTAGAATTAAAATTAAGCTAAAAACTTAAAAAGTAAAAGTGTGGGACTTCGGCTTGGTCTTGGCTCTTTTATAGAGGTCTCAAGGACTTGGGCTGCTTGTTGTGAGAGTAGGAAGCCTCACACTCAATCCTAGCCTTCTCTTTGGCTTCACTTGATCTCAGCCATTGATGGGGGGTACGGGGTTGAGTGTTTTCCAAGTGGGAGGGGTAAATGGGGCAGGGTAAGGTGGGAAGAGGTGAGGGTGAGCTGGTGGTAGTACTTGGGAGGTGGTATTGGCCATAAAAACGTGGGGAAAGGGTGGTATGGTTTTGGCGCGAAGGTTGGTTAAGGTACGGGTGGGTTGCAGGGTTTAAAAGGAAAGTATGGGGAAGAGGCAAAAATGCCCCCCCATCTTTCCTTTTCTTTTCACTTTGCATAAGCCGATTTTTCAGTTATAAAAGGGTTTAGAAAGTGGCAGGATTGGCCCCTCTGGTTTTATAACAAAAGAAAACAAAGAAGGTTAGGGGTAATTGCAAAACTGGTCCCTGCGTTTTATAACTAAAAGGATTTTTGGAAAATTGCAATTTCAGCCCTTGTGTTTTATTTTTCTCTTTTTCTTTTATAAAACACTTTAAAAAATGACAATTTTAGTCCCTCAAGTTTTATAAAAAAGGATTTTGGGCTTGGGTTTTGTATTGGGCTTGTATTGGCCAATGGGTTTGGGTTGTATTGGGCAATTGATGTGTCTGGGCCCCAATAAGTTTAGGCTTAAGTGTTTTGGCTTTTTAAGGTCCCAATAGGTAAAGGTTTGGTTTTTGGCTTTTCAAGGCAATAAGGTTATGATGTGGGTTTTGTGTGTACAATGGCTGAGTTTGGCTGTAACTGGGCTAGGATTGGGCCTTCAAAGTCTTCACAGTCTTTGTCAAATTGCACACAAATGGGCTGTTGTATTTGATGGGGGAATTTGGTCTTCACAGTCTTCATAAATATTATATTCGGGCTTGTCCCGGCCCATAGATGGGTAAAAGATTGCATTCAATAGTATTCTTCAGTTCAGCTCGGTTTGACTGTGATTCTATTATTGTATTGACTACATGGGATTTGGCATTTTTGGACTTTGGCCTTGATTTGCACAGTCTTTTTCCATTCCATTGTCAGTTTTGTCATTTTGGCTTGTTTTTCTGTCTTTTTGATGATATCCACTTCCTGCACAATACAAATGCAAAACAAACATATATTTGGCAGTTTTTGTCTGTTTTTGGTCATTTAAGCTCGTTTTTGAAGGTAAAAGATATGTGTAATTAAGCACTTATCACATAGTTATGATAGAAAGAAATATGCCAAAAGCATAAGGAATATACCAAAGAAATATTTCTTTGCTTGGAGAGAAAGTGTAGATGTTGGATGGATAATTTTGAATTTAAAATTCAAAAACATCAAGATAAGTATGAGATGATGAGTTGTCATTGATGTGATGTTTTGGAGCCTAAGAGTCCAAGTTTGAAATCTTGAGGATAAGGATGAGTTGGCAATGGGTTGGATATGTTGTGATGGTTTGAGCCTAAAGATCAAATTCAAATTTGAATGGTTGATATTTAAGGTGAAGTGGCAAAGTGTATAAGGGAAGTTTGGTGATGTTGTAAGATTTGAATTCAAGTTTAAGAGGTGTATAGGAAAAGTATGTAGAGAATGTTTTGAGTGTGTGTGTGTGTAACTATAATTCAAATAGGAGTGTATGTGAGTGAGGAGATGTAGAGGATAATGAATAGGAAATGTGTGCTAGAGAATGTTGTGATTTGATGGAAAGGAGCCTTTATGGGGAATATAAGGGACACTAAGTACAATGTGTAATGGAATATGAGTTGTCATGTGAAGGAAAAGCTTGGGAAGGTTTATGTGGGAAAGGTTTAAGCTTGGAGATGGTGTTGGTGTAATCATTTATTGGGTAAGAAGGGTTTAACAAATGATTAAGTAAGGATGAGTCGTAGGAAGTATGGTATAGAAGTGGTGTATTAGAAGAATGTGGGAGTTTGTAAAACCATCTTATATGTGTGGGAGGATATGTGAGGAATACATGTGGGAGTTTGTAAATCATTTATAAGTAAGGAGGTAAGAAAACTCAAATTATGATTAACCTCCAAATACCACAAACTCAATTAGTCACTTGGACTTAATCCACGATAATAAACAATGGATTTGATCACTAATCATCTTGATGCAAACAAGCTAAGTGCTTTGCATCTCAAGTAAAGCATATCCCATAATGGGAAAGGATGCGTTTACGCAAAGTGACCTTTGACTTTGTTTGACCAATAAGGGAGTAAAACCCATTGCGTGATTAGGAACAACGTAAATCCAGATTAAGGTCAAATGAATACTTTCGTTTGATGGTATGTTAAAATTAGTCCAACTAGGTTTAGAAAGAAGTTTCGGCCTTGGTTAGAGGCGCTTGATAAAAGAATTGAGTTGCCGTTTTGTTTGAAAAATGGGAAGATTTGTTTTTGCTCCTCTCTAAGTCTAAACCTCATTTAGAGTGTTCCCAAATGCTCAAATTTCATGTACATACCTTTATTGAAGTTTTCACATGTGTCGGGTAAAAGGAAAGCCGAATTTTCAAAATCCAAAAAAACTCAAGTCGTGAGTGGCGCGTTGGCCACGTCTTAACATGTAACCAGCGTGCCAAAATCACTTTTTTGGTTTTCCAGATTTTGGCTATCGTTTTTTATGTTAAGTGTTGCGAACGTTTATTTGACATCATTAAAACATAAAGGAGATCTTAGTCAATGTTTCACCAACAGAGGGGATGTCTACAATCCGAGTAGATAGTGTGTGATTCTGTAATGAGATATCATCTCTATTTATAATATAGCATAAATTGGAGAATAAGCAAACTAACACTAAACCTAATAGACACAGGCCCACAAACGGGGTTGGGCCAAAACCTAATCGTCTAACACTCTCTGATAGTTTAAACGGTAGCCCTGCGGACCGACAAACTGGAATGAATGTTGTAAGGTGCTTCTTCTTTTCCTCATATTTTTTTTGTTTGGGCGGAAGCATAGTTTTATTTGGCGGCATAGTTATTTATTGCTTGCGGCATCCTCCTTTGCATGACAACTTTTTTTACGTCATGGCTTGCTTTGCCTTTAGGAGAGAGCAGAAATTTGATGATCAACTTTTATTGTCAATGACAATGATATTCAACAATGAAAACAAATAGATGATGAAGAAAAAAATACAGTTGATCGAAGGCAACTCAACATATTTTTTTTATTTTGACGGCTAGGGTTCAGGGTTTAAGAATTGGAGACGAAAAACAAAATCTTAAATTGAAAAAACAATAAAGCGAAAGTAAAGAGAATCCCTCCGGATCACCGGCAAGTAGCCAATGACCGGATGATGGCAAATTTTGTTAGTGGATATTACCTAAAGTTGTGATACCATGTAAAATAGCAAATAGAGATATTATTGAATTGTGTTTTTGTGTTATTACACAATGAGATATCATATCTATTTATAATAAAACATAACTCGAAGAATAAGCTAACTAACCCTAAACCTAATAGACCCATGCCTACAATCAGGTTTAGGCCATAACCTAATCGCTTAACAACTTTATCAATGGGTTGTTTTGATGTATTGGATGGATTACCGCCGATCATGATGCTATGGTCAAATATATGCAAAGCTAAACAAGGAAGCAAGCAACAAAAACTTAAAGATTGATGATAGAGAAAAAAATGAAGATTGAGATGTACAAGAAGAAGATCAACAATTTTAAGGTTAGAGTATCTTTAGGAGAAAATTGGTTAGCTTTGATACCGTATTAGTCTTAGACATAATCTTTCATTAATCATAGATAAAAGCATTGTATATAATTGTATATTCAAATCCTAGTTTTAATGCTCGTGCACGCACAGGACTTGAACATAAAGTATGATTTAAGTAATAATTCTGTTTTTGTGATTTTAAGTAAATTATATATTTTTAAAGAACATCTAATGCTTATATGTTTGATTATTTTTTTTTACTTTGCTCCGTGTAAATTAACATTAACTCACTTCAATTCTTACAGTTCGAATCTCAGCCTCTTATTAATCAACAAACCAATTACATCAACCAATGCACGCACTCAGAATTAGGAGTTTGATATTTGAGATAGCAGTTGTTTGAGGAATCGCCTGTTGTTGTTGTTTAGGTGCAGCACCAGTGTTTGATGCATCTTCATGGTTTGATGCCTCATCATCACTGAGGTGTTGAGAAAACTCATCATTAGCAGGTTGAGGACAATTTGTAAAGATATGAAGTAGGGGTGCTTTTCTGTGGTTCTTTGTGATTCTTCTAACTCAGAGTCCCTCTATTGGCTCTGATTCCACTTGTAGGTCCTTGTGTTGGATCTATATAACCTTTTGTAAGCCAATAGCTAAGTTGAATAAATCCAAATTAACTATATGAGAAACAATGACTATTGAATACTATGTTCTAATGCGGAACATCGAAACACAAGTACCAAGAGAACAATTGTAAACTAACTTCGTATATTGCTATTGATTTCTATTAGAATACTATTTCGATCTCTTCTATTACATATGATACTATTGATTCTATCTACTAACTCTATACCCTGGACCTTCTTTTATACACCAAGAAGTCCATTAGAGTTTACAATATTTTCCTAACATATCTAGTCAACCATATTGAATACCATAATTAAGTATTCAATATGTTTCTAACTATGTGGTCAACATTAATCAAATGTATTCAATACTTTCCATAATCAATTGTAACTCCTCAATCAACATTAATCACCTCAATTAAACTTCTCATCAACATAAAGTCTTCAATCATCATTAATGTCTTCAATCAACATTAATGTCTTCAATCAACATAAAGTCTTCAACCATAAAGTCTTCAATCATCATTAATGTCTTCAATCAACATTAATGTCTCTAGTTGAAACTTCTCTTTTATCATTGACTAGTAGCATTAATATTTAACAGTATTAAGAAGACTTTTAATTCCCAACAAATTTGTTTATTTCCCTACCAAGAATACTTAGCTGTGTAGTAATAGCATCTAAACCTTCAAAATTACCACCAATTTACCTCTTATACGATAATGATCAAAGAAAATTTTTGTCATGCATACTAGTTTAATCATTTGCATAAACTCATGTAAGCTTGTTTACATCTTTACTAAACAAATGGTTTCAAGTAAACACATACTTAACAATTACTAATTGCATTAGTGAATAAGATAAAATAAGATTAACTATAAATAGAAATAATCTTTCAAGTCATTTTTAAATTTAGGGCAATTTTTCCAATTAATGAATAATAAATATTTTTCCTTCTAGAATCTTGTCACTAAACAAGATATTTAAGTAACATTAGGAATTTTAAAAAGATTTTTTGGTTAACCACAAAAAAAATGACAAAAAACAAGAAATGCACCGTACTGCGAATCCTTTGGGCAACAAAGACGGATCCTTCAACGAAGGATAAGTGGATCCATGATCACCAGATTTGAATCAGCCTTTTTCCTCTATAAATAGAAGCAAAATGTTTTCATTTCAAATCACCTTTTCTCATTCTCTCTCTAGCATATTTAGTTTATCTCTTGCATTCACTAATATTCATTCATTCTTTGATCTTTACACTTGTTATATAATCCTTTAAAAGTGATCCAATCATTTCCACTTTCATGAAAACACAAGAAGATCTCTAAGCTTCATGTGTTATTAGTTTAGTTGTGTCATGACATTGTTGTGATATTCACATCCGTCATCATTCATTTACTTGTTTAATCATAGTTGTATGATTGGTTAGTATTTTAGGCCTTAAAATACATAGTGAAGTTTAGGTTGGTTCTACCTCAAAGTAGGACTCAAAATTTAGCTTTATACTGGAAAAATTGTAAGAGATGTTGTACAATTTTCTCCGCCTAAAGGGATCTTGTTGACGTAGTAAAGATGACGAGGTGTCATTTTATACATTTTTTCGGGGTCGTTTAACCCCCTAAATCGTGCATTTATGCCCAAAATAGGTACTTAATCATTCCTTTTCAGGTATTTAACATTTAGAAGCATTTATGAAGGAAATACACGTGACTTGGCTCATTTAGAGAGGAAATGGACAAGATTACGGACCTACACCAAATACTTTGAAGAAAATAGCCAAATAGTGGCTGGCGACGGTGTCGTGACTTTCAAGAGACGGTGTCATATGTTACACACGATGGTGTCACGTGTTATTCGTGACGGTGTCATGACTCTGGTGACGGTGTCGTGATTCTGGTGACACCGTCGTGACGAACCGACTTAGGGTTTTCCTATAAATATAACCTCATAACTTTGTTTTTATCAAGCCCCAAACCCTAGGGCCGATTTAAGGGTTTGGGTAGGTGTTTTTTCAGCTACTTAGAAGACTTAATTCATTCCATAAACATCTTGTAATGGTTTGATTATCATATATATCTTAATTCATGTCTTCAATTCCTTTTGTTGATTATGATTTCTATTGCTTTGAGTAAGTTAGGCTTAATCATCTAGTATTTATTTGGGTATGCATGAACCTTGTCATTAGTTGATTATATCTTGTTGTTTGTGACAGATTCAATGAGTATAAATGATTATAGTTTATAATTCTTGTTTCATATTGCTTCTTGTTGATGAATGTGTGCGTTAGGTTCTAGAAAACCAGCTTTTTTCTGTATCGCTGTTGACACGTCTAAGGAAATGCGAGTGCGTAGAAATGATACCATCGGGTAACAGTCTTCATACTACCTTGCCCCTTATATGGTTAATCCCTCTTAAGATATTTAAAATGCATGTAATGTACTCTTAAGGGCCTTGTAATAGTCTTCATACTACCTTACTTGTGCGTTGCCCTAACGGAATATTACATAGACGGCGGGTTCGTGTAATCTGTTCATGAGCTAGGAAATACTTACACTTTACATCTCAAGTATGACAAAGCAATAGGTAGAATTGGATAGCTAGCAAGGAGTAGTGTATCCCAGGTGAATACGCTTCATTGTATAATTGTTATTTAGTTTATTAGTTTAATTAGCTTAAAACCAAAACCTCTCTAAAACCATAATTTACTTGCTTTTATAAAATATAAAAATACAAAAATAATCTTCCTTCAACCCTTAGACCTTAGTGAACATTCGATCCGGCCTTCACAGTGCTATTCCCCTAGAGAACGATAACAACCCCCGAGTCTTGCCTATACTACACTGCAACGATTAGGTACACTGCCTAGGGAGTTATGAAAATTCATGTAGAAGTCTTACGAGACCCGCATCAAGTTTTTAGCGCCGCTGCCAGGGAATAGCATAGGTTTCGGATTCAATCTAGCTTAGGTCTACTCACAAGATTCCTATTAAGTGAGATTTAATTTCTTGTCAATTATCTTTCTCGTAGCCTATCTCTTATTTGTGTATTTGTTCGTAAATATGTCATTCCTCATCATGTTAGATGAAATCACACTTGAGTCGTTAACGGAAGAACAATTTGATTGCATTTCGATAGAATATTCCCGTGAAAATTATCCAGAAGATTATAAAAGCGACTTAGAGAATCTTAAGGATATATATAAAACGATGAATGGTGGAGTAGAATATCCTCGCACACAAAATGCCTCACCTAGTGAAATTAAAGAACCATATGAGCCTTCACCTAGGATGTATTCGTATGAACAACCTTCGTGTTTAGGATCAACTTTTGTTGGTGAGACCTTTAGGAAAAGTGACCAAATGCATCAAACTATTGAGAAGAGCCTCTTAGCAATGACCCATAAGTTGGATGACATGATAGAGTTGCCTAAGTCACAACCTAAGAGAATATATAACAAGGATTTAGAATGTGAGATAGTTATGGTAAAGATTCCTAAGTGTATGGCATGGTTAGATGATAAGCCCATAGGTGAACTAGATACGATGGAGGATAAGGTAGATAATTTAAGCCCACAAAGTACCCTATAAGTTTTTCCATCATTTGAGGTATACATACCGCCCGTGACTCACCCGGAAGAAATTGAAGAGACTATAGGAATCCCAATGGAGGTAGAACCTTTGGACCACATAAAACTAGAGGATCTAGGCTTTAATACTAATACTCATGACCTCTTTCTTAGTTCTAAGGGATTTCCTAGTGTTGATGAAACTAGAGCTCAAACTTAGTACCTAATTTTCCACCTTAGATGCGTAAATCTAGGAGACAAAAGAGAACCAACCCAAGCCTATCAACCCATATGTTTAGGTAGTTTAGATGAAGGTATTATTTAATTATTTTTTATCTTTTTTTTAAAACCCGTGACCATTCATACACCACCTTCACCTCACATGACATACTTCTATCGAAATGGTGTGTATCACTACTATCACCCACACTTAATGATACGTGTAGGGGAGACTCGCCCTTTACGCGTTAAATAAGCGTAGAGTCGGGCTCGTGACTCGAACAAAAACAAGCGCTTGTTGGGAGGCAACCCAATATTTTATTTCTTGCATATCAGGTGTGTCTTGTGTATCTTATGTGTTTGTCTCGAGTCATATGATTGTATTGACTAATCTTAGGTTTTATGTAGTAATTCATACAGGAAATAACTTAGAAGACCGCGCACATGAAATTTTTCATCAAAAACAAAAAGTGTTTTTTTTCCACAGAGCGTAGAGACGGCGTCACAGATTACACAAAACGCCGTCAGCTCTACCATTGTGATGACGTCAGGATTTTTCTGACAGCGTCATGAGTCTAGCTACAGGAAAAATCAAAATTTTTAATTATTTTTGAAAATATAACTTGTGCAACATTTAAAATTTGTAATTCCTTTATAAATCTGCATGAACCTATGATTATGTCATTACTCTCATCCTATCTTTATTGCTTTCGTAGAGTCTAAACTTAGTTAATGAGGTTGTATTTATTATTCACCTGTGTTATTTTACGCTACTGTGTAGGTTGTCCTTGTCTTAAATTACATGTTATTATTGATGAAATAAGCTTGGAAGTTCCTTAGGAAGTTTCATTGAACAATTCTTGGATGACGATTTAACTAGTTATCACATGTTTCTTCTCCATTATTGAGCAAACCAGAGGAGTACTAGTTTCTTTTACTTGTTTTCTTTTTCCTTTATTTGTTTTTACGAGTACCTTTATAGAACATTGGGGACAATGTTCAACTTAAGTGTAGGGGGAAAACAAGCCTTAGAAAGTACTCTTTCATTTGTCATTTGCTTTGTCCTTAAAATAATGAGTAATATATCAAAACATAGCATAAAAGGTGATTTTAACCCAAATTTAAAAAAAAATATGACACATACCGACGAAAACCAAGTATTAATAGCGTCTCATGGATAGGAATTTATATGACTAGCACAAAAACCCTACAAAATTCCACCCCAAAAAGTATGAGGTTCGCCTTTATATCTATAGGAATTCGGGTATCTATTATAGAAACCCAGGATATTTATACCTTTAGCTTCAGAGTTTAAGGAGTAGCCAGTCACATGTGTCAATTCCACATTACGGATGTGTACATGTGGTCCTTCGTCGCCTTTTATAGAGCATTGAGATCGGTATTAAATTATATGAGTGTACCGATAGCATATTAAATTCTAGAACTTGTTTTTAGGATGCATCCCGAGACCGCATAGTAAGTGTTAGGATTTGCTTGATAAGAGGCATTAGGATTAACCCATGTTTTAAACCTGTAATTGTTATGATGATCACACCGATCATATAACTATCTCACACCCTTGCCATGCACTCATTTTTAGTGCAGGATACCCCTAGTACAACCCTTCGAGTCTATCCTTTTTCACGATTCTCGTAATTTTCTGGTGGATTCTAGATTATTAATGAAGAACATTGTCACCCTTTAACCAATCGTTACACCCAAATAGCCTTAGCCTACCTTGTATGTACTCATTTTTAGTACATTATTGTGATAACCCAAGTTAATTATTTGAGTACACGGTTGCTAAGTCCTGTTAGTATTAGTATAAAGTATTTTAGGTAAATTTTTCAGAATTTTTAAAAATAGTTTAGTATTTTTTATAATTTAATTTCGTTATAAGTACTAAAAATTCATAAAAAATATAAAAATTATCAAAAAAATATTTTTTTTAGAAAATTTTCTTTAGTCATATATTTTGTAGGAAAAATGCAAAAATTTTCGTAGGGTCATTTTTGTAACTTTTTAATTTTTAAAGAACGGGGCTCGGGTACGGTTTTTGTCTTGACTCGTTTTTGGGTCAAACGACCTCCGTTTTCAGTCTAGTCTTTTTTATTCTTCGTTATTTGTCTCCTAGAGTAGTTTAGAAGTAAAAATTTAGTTGTAGGGTTAATTTTGAAGAATTTAGGTTTTTGACCCTTTTGTTCGGGATTCGTGCTCTCGTTTTTTAGCTTAAATTCATAATTTTTAGGTTTTTCTTAATCGTTTTTGTTTATTATTGTTTAATTTAGCTTTCCACACTCTCAAATCATTTCTCTCATTCAAACTCCAATCTTCCGACTGTATCGATTTTCCAGCACAGCCTCGTTGGGGATAAACGACCCGGGAACATTCTATACTACTTCCCGGTTTCATTGATTATTGTTTTTTTTGATTATATATATTATTATATATTTTATTATATATTTTATTATATATAGTGTAAAGAAGATTACCAATCACCCTCATCATTTCATTTACTGATTTTGGGATGTTGTCATGTAGACGTTTGATGAGCTCGGGGTTGGTGATTCCGTGCATGAATCCGGAGATTCTCATGCACTTCAAGGCTCCCTTGATATGCCTACTCTCAGTCTTGAATCTTTGCACGAAATCTTTTGTAGATTCCCCCTCTCTTTGCTTAATGTGGTGAATTTCTACCAGATCTTTGATACATTTCTTTGTAAAAGGAAGTTTGCTAGGAATGTCTTTTTAAACCGTCATAGCTATCCACGGATTCCGTGGGTAGGTCATCGAACCATACCCTAGCGGATCTAGTAAGTGTGGAGTTGAACATGTGGCACTATGTCGGCATTTCCCACCGTTTCACCTTTGCAGCTGCTTGAAAGATTTTTAAGTGATCTTCCGGATCGTCACTTCCGTCATATGTTTTGACATTATTTGGCATCCGGATCTTTTTTGGGAAGTCGAAGTAGCAGATGCGGGATGTGAAAGGATCTGTTTCCTTACATACATGTGGTTGTAATAAGCCGTCCTCTTTAATGCTTGACTTTTTCCTTTTCGATTTTGACTTTCAGTATCCCCTTTCGCCATCTTCACTTTCGGAGAGCATTTATGTCCTCCGTGAACACGTTCCTTCATAGTGACGTTTTTGGGAACGGATTCCGTTCTTCCTGAGTATGCGGACACACTATTTTCTTTGCCTCCCAGCCTATTGAATACTCCCCGTCCTTTCTTTCTTTACCTATCGGCCTGTGCCTAGGCGATTCTGACATATCAAGTCTTATCCTAGAAAAAACGCTGGTACGTTTGGGGCTTTCAGACATGCTACGGGAGCGTCCGGACCTTTGTCCCCTTCGGTGCTCCCCTCTTACGTTTGGTATTCTGGACTCGGAGTGTTGTGACACTTCTTGGATTTTCGAGTTTCTTCCTGAACATCCTTCGAAGTTAAGACAAGCTTTTACTTCTTTTAGTTTTTCCTGCTGCACTTTTTCAGCTATTATTGGTAACAACTGATGATAATACTTGTCGCAGTATTCTCGGAGGGCTACGTCGGACGCGGGTATGTTTGGGTTTTTTACAACTTGCTCATTTCCTCTTTCCACTGTGTTTCACACGGCGGACATGGGTAGGCTGGGAATAAGCTCTAGTAGTTCCCTCATGGTGAGAATTTTGGAAAACGCATTTGTGTACTGGGTCCCACGGATGGCACCAAGTTGTTACTTTATTAGTATAAAATGTGTGACTGGGTATTGATTGCTTATTGGACTGGACCTTCAAGCTCTCTTAGGATTAGATCTTGTACTAAACAAAGTAGTTGAGATAGTTTCCTGCACAAGTAAAAGTAAACCGTTAGCCTTACCATAGGGACGGACCCCACGATTAGACTCCGACGTGAGAGTAAGAAAACATGTCAGAAATATGTGTGTGTATTGGGAAGAGTGAGAAAAATCATACCATTTGGAGTGTCAGATGATTCCTTTTATAGGCGAGCCTAGTACTAGGATTTCCTAGTGTTTCGCCTACAGTCGTAGTGGCCGGAGTGGGACCCTTTTCGGGCAAGGGTCCTCAGTTATTGTGACTGCGGACGCGGATTACCTTCCGCGGATATCAGTTGATCCGTAGGTGGCCTACGGAAGCAGCGTGTGACTGATCCGCGTTTGTTTTGTTGCGTCCGGGCAGTGGCCAGTGTGACCCTGAGCTTAGTTCCGGCCCGTTATGCTTATAATTTATTTAGTTGGGTCGAGCCCTAATGTGATGTAAGTAGAATTCCACCTAGTATTATTATCATAGCAAGGTCCTAGGGGTTCTTCACCACATTGTTTACGAAAACGTCTATAGTTCATTTGTCGTTCGTTACTCGAACTATATATAGTTACTAATAAACCCCTAAATTTCATCTTTAAACTATCACATATTTTTAATGCCGCTTGCACGGATAAATTTATAACATGAGCAACACAACGGAACACCATCTAAAACGGGTTTTATACGTAATTTTAACAATTCCATAGCTCTAGTATTATTGGATGCATTATCTAGTGAAATCGTAAAAACTTTATTATCTAAATTATATTCAATTAAAGTGTCATGTAAATTTTTTCTTAAATTAGATCCCGTATGAGGATAACCAAATAGTTTAAAAGCAATTGTCCGTTTCATTAATAACCAAGATTCGGGATTAAACCAATGAGCCGTAACGGCTAAATAAGAATTTGTACCATGTGGTGCGGTCCAAGTATCCGTAGTTATAGAAACACCATATTTATAATCATGAAAACCATCAATAATATATTTTTTAGCCGTTTCCCATAATTTAAAAGCATCACTTCTAAGAGTAGTACGACTTACATGTTGATACCGCGGTTGTAGCCTCCTTTTGATGATCTTCGTAAGCTTGACGTTGTCGAAGTGGTTGAATGGAAGCGCTTGTTGAATGACAAACTTCGTAAAATCAAGTCGAACCGCATCACAGAATGTCAAAAGTAGACAAATAAATTGAGACGGAAGGAGTTAAGAAAATCTTATATTCTCTATCTTTAATCATCCGCTCCAAAAAAGACTTCATACTTATAAATGAAGTTTAGAAATCAAGGCCTTTTAAAAAAATAAAGGCCGCACGTTTTGCATATTTCGCATATGTTCAAATCCGACCCTAGTGTTGTTTAACTTGCAATTAACAAATATTTAGTCGGAAAATGAATGTTCACCTTTGGTTAATTGAAATCACCACAACCAAATCAAAAATAAATAAAATTAAACCATAAATAGGGGTGAGCAGAAAAACCGGAAAAACTGAAACCGAACCGAATTAATAACGAAGTTGTCAAAACCGTACCGAACCTAACTACAAATTCGGTTTTTGGGTTGGATATGAGTTTAACAAATTGAACCGAAAGCCGTATTTATATAAATATATATATATATTTTTTATATATTTATATATATAAAAAGACCATTTAAATTTTATCCTAATATAAAAAACATTTTTTATGCTTTAAATAATTTTTTTTGTTATATATCCATGTAATTATTATTATTTAAATAAATGTTGAAATTCGGGTTATTCGGGTCAACCTAAAAATCGAACCGAATTCAAATTCGGTTTTCGATTCGATTTTCAGGTTGACCAATTTTTTTTTATACCCGAACTAACCAAACAACCCGATAACAGGAACACCCCTGACCCTAATAATTATACATACTCCTAAAGAGCGTTATGATTTTTTTTTTCCTTTTCTGCCAAACAACATTTAGCCCTTTACTGGGCTCCTTTTACTCCACGCTAGCCCAAATATATATACACATTTAGCATTATAATTATAAGTATACACATTTGTGGACAAATCCACCGTCGTTTTGACAGTGGGTCACAATGCTACAGTAATGAGCTCCTATTTTGGGCCAGCCCGATTTTAGTTTTTTTTTTTAATTATTTTGTTTTTTTGTTTCTTTTTTAAATTTGTATGCACAAAGTAGGAGGAAAAAAAATATTACAAAAGTTTCGATTTATTCAGATAAAAAAAATATTCGCGGAAACATCTTCGATACCTAATAACTTTAAAATAATCGATATGGTCACAAACGTACAACCCATTATATTAATAAAAAAACACCATATAGCAAAAAAAAAAAAACACTTAAAACATGAGGCCCAATACATAAGCCATATAAAAAAAATTATACTAATATACACATTTGTCTACAAACAATGTGAGCCTAAAATTACGCATAAAGACTGGCCCAAATCATGCCCAAAAGTAAAAAAATAATACAAAATGGTCCCTCAACTTTTAACTATTTATGATTTTCTTAAACAAAAAATACCGTAAAAAAATTAACAAAAAAAATAACACTCAAGTTTTATTGTTCACACTTTTTTACATCATACGGTCCAAAAAAAGATATCGAACTCGTCCCAAAAAAAAGATATCGAACCGTCCCAAAAAAAGAAAATAGTCGGAGAAAAAATTAACCGCGTCCCCAAACCGCAAAAAAAAAAAAAATTCTCGAATCATACAAAAAAGGGAAATATCCGGGAAAAAATTAGCCAAAAAAAAAAACCAAAAAATAGCCTAAAATCTGGCCCAAAGTAAAAAAAATAAATACAAAACGGACCATCACCTTTTAACTATTTACGATTTTCTTACACAAAAATTCCCGTAAAAAAATTTACAAAACCGTCCCAAAAAAAGAAAATATTCGGGAAAAAATTAGCCCGTCCCAACGCAAATTTTTTTCCCCGAATCATACAAAAAAAGAAAATATTAAAAATTAGCCCCGCCATAACGCATCGCCCAAAAAAAAACATACCGAAACGTAAAAAAAAAAATTATTCGGGAAAAAATTAGCCCCGCCGCAACGCGCGAGTTCTTTTGAATTTCTTTATTGGGCTAGTGTATCAATAAGTATTTTGGCCCATAAATCTAACTTAAGTGCTTCAGTGAAATGTTTGCATGTTTTCAGATTTTATAATTATGACTGAATATACTGTTAAATGATGGTGTCCTCATATTTGGTTGAGGTGCTGCTTCAAATTATAATACACTATCTCAAAAACTCATAGTAAACTTAAACCGAGTGGTGTTAAATCTATAATTTATCTATCGGCTACTTATAATGCATGTTTAGAACAAGTATTGAAGACCCGCGCTTAGCTGCGGCAGGTCATTTTTAGCGTGTTCTGTTTTGTAGTGTTTTGGTTTTTTATGTGTTATTATGAATAGCGCAAAGTTTATGGTAGTTTTCGTAATTTGCCGCATATTGTGAGAGGTTATTTTGGCAAAAAAAAATTGGGCCGAATTTATAAATAGCATAAAGTTTAAGGTAGTTTTTGTAATTTGCCACATAGTGTAGGGGGTATTTTGCAAATTTTCTTTTGGGTCAAGTTACTTTTTGGGCCGGTTTATTTTGGGCTAGTTTAGTGGGCTAGCTAGTTACCTTTAATGGGTTAAGATTTAAAAATGGTTTTGGATTAAAATATTTATGCAACATTTAGTTGCTTTTAGTATATAGATAAACTAGTTTCAAGGCCCGCCCGTTGGGCGGGGAGCTTTAAGGTATTATTGAAAGAAACAATTATATTTTGATAGTTGTTCGTTATTGATATGGAACACGATAGCTCATAGATAGGCATAGAACATATAAAGAAAACTAACAAAAGAATGGCCGACAAACAATCATTTTACAAACCAATTGAGCTATTGTGTTCCATATCACCATATTTTAAGAATCATTGTAAAAATCATTAGTCGTATCGTGTTCCATATGAGCTATCGTGTTCCAAGAGTACCAATTAACATATTTCAGCACCCAACAAATTGAGTACACCATGGAACACGATAGCTAAAATTTTGGCGGGCAAAAGAACCAATTGATATGAAAATTAGTGGAAGACAAAATATTAACATGATCGTCTTTGGCCTATTAAGTAGATGATGACAATCCACAACTCATTAAAGGCCAACTGAGAATTTAAGAAAAAAAAATTAGGCACTTAGGCGTAGGAAATACATAAACATAGATTAATACATCAAGTTTGCATGCTTATGTGGAAAATTTCAAAACCGAAGCCAGCAATATCACTTGCTTCTTCTATGAAAAAGAACATCAGAGAAATGAAATTGACCCGAAATTATTACTTGAAAAAGCTCACTTTAAAATCTAAAAGTCTAGCAAATAATGAACTTGAAAGTTGGAACATTTACATTAACAAGAGAGTTTATAAGATAATATTGTAAAACATTGATGTAACAAACGAAAAAACTAATATAACATAGTATAATTTGTCATGAGATAATATACTAATAGAAAAACTAATGAATAGTATTTAGAAAAATGTTTTCAGAACATTAAATGGATAGTGATTCACAAGTATAAGCAGTTAAGCACATGTTATAAATTTTGAATCTGAGTATTAGACGGTGATTGAAACGTTGGGATGAGTAATTTTTATCAATATCAAACCATATTTTAGTGAAAATAGATAATGTTTCATACCATAACACAATGAAAAGCATTTACATACGTTTTGTCTATATGGTTTTGGAGGTTAGTATTTATACTTCCAAAGCTCTTCCCTGTGTATGACAACAAACTATACACACGATGAAACAAAAACTGCATTTAGGGGCTGATTTGGACATAAAATTTCATTAATGGGTTTTTAGACAAAAGAACGTATGTACCTTGATAAAATGGCGCAACAGTTTTGATGTCTTTCATATATTTGCTTCGACGTGGTATACTGAGGCTCAATTAGTTTTAGTACCTGTAAGAAAAGATGTTCAAACAAATAGGTTATCTTAAACTTGGAAGCTAAATGATCATGTTATTCTATCCAAAAACAATTCTTAATGTAGTATGTCGGCATATCGATAACTTCTTTTTGGTTTCGGACCATTCAATAACCTTGGTTTTTGTTTCATGCTATGAACTAGGTAGCGAGAAAAGCACTGTACATATATAACCTAGTCGTAACAATCATCTCTAAAAGGAATCATTAGACATTAGACAAATATTATGTTTCATATCACAATGTTTAAAATTTGTCAAACTTTCCTAAATTAATTTGTTATTTTTTCTCTATTAAACATTACATCATATCCCTAAATAAACTATCAATCTATAGATACACACTTCATATTTGAATGTATAATGTTTGTTATATATAAAAAAAATCGTAAATAGGATAAAGTTGAAGGTTTGTTTTGTAACGTTTAGCATACCTGAAAGTGTGTTTTGAAAATTAGTTAAATTTTTGAAAGTAGCTCGCGCGTTGCAGCGAGGGCTAAATTTGTTTTTTCATAAGTCGAAGGATTTTTTTTGTACTTTTATATTTTTAATATATACTTTGTTCAATGCTTTTATAGTTAGGGTGTGGTTTGCCTATTTTAATAATTGTGAGGTGTTTTTTTGTGTTGTCTATTATTTTCGAAGGTTTACTGAAAATTTGCTACAAGAGGACAACTTAAGCACCTCGAAATGGTTTTGGTTTGTTTGAATGCCTCTCGGCTCCAGCCTTAAATAAACTTGTATCAAGGGTTAGGATTACAGTGCCGACACAAATTTAAAACGTTTAAAAAAAATTAAAATATCAAGGCACGATGTCACATGTGGATCCCGGGGAATAAAATATTGATCGTGTTATGTGTAAGAAGTACTTATGATCTTAGTCCGATAGTATACTAAATATGTAACTCATTATATAATATTTATCATTTCATCGAAAAAAAGCTTGATAATAAATAAAAAATTAACGGTGTTTACTCGCATTATACAAAATGAAATGATTATAAAAAAGGGTCAAGGTTTTGAGCACATATAAACAACAGAATTATATGGCCTATTATCTATATAATCAAAACCCAAAAGAAACGACGTTGTTTTTGGAGGCATGCTACAGTGTCGATTTCTTGGGCTCTCCATTTGGACCAGTTTATTGGGCTGCGATGGGCCTGACCAATTAATTTTTTTTAAATATGAAAAAAAAACTTTGTTATCACAAAATAGGAGAAAAAATATATATATTACAAAAGTACTTATTTATTCAGATAAAAAAATATCCGCGAAAACATTTTCGATACCTAATAACTTTAAAATAATCGATAGGGTCACAAACGTACATCTTTAAGTTACGTTAAACGGTATCATTTTACGCCACTAAAAATCATAAGCCCAAATATATAACACATATTTACCCAAATCACATATAATTATATTAATTTTTTTTTCCATATAGCATTAAAAAAAAACCTTTAAACATGAGACCCAACACATAAGCCCATATAAAAAAAAACTTATTAAACATGAGACCGAAAAAATAAATTCGAAAAAAAGGGGAAAAAATAACACCTGAAAAAAATTAACGGCCCGAAACAACGTGAGGGACATAAACTCATATAAGGGGAAAAACAAACTATTAAACATGATACCGAAAAAATAAACCCGCAACGTAATTCCATAAAACTATACTAAAAAAAACCCCGTATAGCCAAAAAAAGAAACCTTTAAACATGAGGCCCAACACATATACCCATATAAGAAAAATACAAACTATTAAACATGGCCCGCAACAACGTGCGAAAAATTAACGCCCCGCAGCAACGCGCAGATAATTCTGCTTGTTAATATATATGTTGGATCCTAAGCAGGCCGTTCAAAAGAAACCACGCCATTGCAGCCCATTAAAAACAGAGAATTATATAGCCTATTAATAAAAAAACCTACGCAAATAAAATTAAATTTTACTTAAAGGCAGATAAGGCCCAGACTGGACTTTTAATTTTATCTCACTGGTTTTATGTTGGGCTGCCATTTTCGTCCCGAAGTAAAACGGCGGCGTTTTAAACATATATCAATATCAATAGATTATTTTAGTAGTTCAATTACTTAAATCTTTTACTTAGTAAAGGAAAACGTCAAGTGGAATATTCGTATTTCAAAAAAGAACAAAACATACTAAACTTAGTAATATTTTTTTTAGTTAGAATTTTTTTAGATTTAAAAAAATAAATTTAAGCTAATTATTTCCTAATTTATGTAACAATTCTTAAAAAAACGTTTTTGTAATCACATGAAAAAAAACGTGAAATTACACATGGGTCTCAATGCGATTTTTACATAATTAAAGCCAATAAATGTAATTTGTAAAAAAAAGGGACTCCATCCCTGTTATTCCATTCATCATCAATCACCAACACATCAAACGGGTATCTATCTTATTCCAGTCTTCACCAACACATCAAACGGGTATCTATCTTATTCCAGTCTTCACCAACACATCAAAACTACACACCTATTTATAAAAACCATTTGCAAAAAACACACACATGTTTCAATAAATCTCAATCATCAGATTCGGTACCACACGCCTCATAACCATTTATAAAAACCGCACACCTATTTGGGGATCTTTGTTGAAAGAGCTCGAATTAATAAGGTTAGTTACATGTTTGATTTAAAATCTTTTTGTATTAGATACCATCACGTTAATTTAGAAATCATTTGCCACCATTAGTTTAGCAGTCTTTTTGAAGAACTCTGGACTATTTTAAGTTTAGTTCTAAGGTGCTTATATATTTATTATAATTAGAGTTGATATGAGTATTTTTACTCACCCCAGTGTTATTCTTCATTTTAAGTTCAATTGTATTTTGGCGAAAAAAGTCCGTCAACTTATATGGGTAAATTGAGCATCTAATCCTGTAATTTGTGTGTGGTGATTGTGGTATATGTGTTTAGTGTGGTGATTGTGGTTTATGTGCAATTGTATAAGTGGAAGAGAGAAGACCAAGATGAAACAAAGCGCAAATACAATGTCAAGTAGGATGATCAAGTTACAGTAAGATATGGAGCTGTATAGGTTAAGTCTTCCTGTATTTCTTGCGTTTTGGTTTTTCATACTTTTGGACTAAAATGTAATTTTTTGATTAAACTGCAGACCTTATACATATCGAATTGAGCATTGCTAAAACCTCCTACTAAATCCTCCTACACACACAATCATAAAATATACATTTTTTCCACTTATTATCTCTCGAGATCTAAACCGTCAATTCAGCCACTTGTTAGGATCCTGCGTGTAGGAAGATTTGTAGGTTGATTTTGTAGGAGGAATTAGCATTTTTGTATCGAATTTATATTGTATTACAATTCTTAAAAGCCCACAACAATACTACCTTATATAAACATTCTCTGAAGTTGCTCATTCCATTAAAAACATCAAATCTCTGGTTTTCTTTGTAGGTATGACTTACAAATCATATGTATCTAATAATTACTTATATATGGTGAAAATTGTTGCTATTTATATGTCTTAATAATAAAATTTTGGTAACAATAAGATCATCTGCATCAGTATACTTTTGTAGGTTATCAAAGCAAATATATCGTAATTCCTTGAGTGACATAGTTAATAGTTTGAACCACAAAAATGTCTTCGGTGATGTGGTTTCGTAACTCACTTGGCTAAATAAAATGATTGTAATTGACCATAAAACTACAAATAATACAATGCCCGTCAAAATCTTACCCTCACTACTATTGTTATCTTGTTTCTCCTGTTTAATAATTTACATCAACATCATCTTCATATCAAACAAAATATTTCTCTAGTCACTATTAGTCTAATAACGCAGTTCAACTTTTGAAATACATATTGCATGCACATTCAAAATAAAGTACAATTATTTGGTTCTTGGGTTTGCATATTAAAGCTTCCCACGTCGATCTTGTCACTTAAAAATAAAACTTAGTATAAAGCAAACATATCAAATGAATCGGGTACAATTCAACAATGGTGTATTCCATCAGCTTGACATTATTTAAATGGTATGGTTACCTTAAAAACGCATCTTGACATTTCTTAACATGCTCAAAATGTTTTAAACAGATCATTATGTCCTTCTAACCCCTTCGAGATAAAACACAATCCAAGCTGATCCATTCAAAAATTTTAACTCAACATTCTTTTCTACTTGTAACGAGAGGTCGGATTGACGTACTTTTATCTAAAATGGGCCTCACATTAAATTATACATCTGCTTGAGGATCATCATACGGCCTACAGAAACAAGGTGATTAGAAATATATTTACATATCTACAATCTAAACAGTTAGATCACATAGAACTGAACCTCAACATCTCCAATGTATTCATAAATGAATACCTCGTATTTCGTTCTAAAATACAAGATGTCTTTGACTTATAATCATAACAATCACATTAGTGATCACATATTAACTAACAATCTATCTCAACCTTCCATCAACAATATATAAAAACGAAATATAAATATATAGTTTGGACAAAGGATAAAGAGAATTACTCTAAAGTTCATATGAACTTTAACCGGGAACGTCTATACTCTCACAAATAAAGTAAACTAGGTTTTACCCTCGTAGAGAATCACCAACTATGTATCTGAGTTATGTTAGAGTAACTTTTATCGAGGTATCTAGTTTCAGACAGACACTTTTATTCTTATATAAATAATATTAATAATGTTATTATTTGGTATTTATTTTATTATTTATTAAAATATATTTATATTATTATTTATTTTTTAAATAGTTGTAATAATAGTTGTGTTTTATTTTTATGATTATTTATTTATTGATTATATTTCCGGGGTTATAACGTATCTGTCTGTATATAGGAACTTAGAGGATCTCATATCCTTCTTGGAAAAGTTACTACATCTATATTATGTCCATATTCTTAATCTCATACTCAAAATTATATCAGTAGTTTATATACAATTAAATGAGGTGGATATATATGTATTGGTAGGAAATTATTATGAGGTAATCTGTGTTTGACACAAGGATCCAACGATGCTCACCATCTCAAGATTATCAGCGCATTGAAAATAGGGCATCAAATACGGGTTTCGAACACATCGATGAAAAATACCAAATGATATAGATCTCAAAATCAGCGAATAGACACACTACTAATAGCTTCAATTTTAAGTTGTAAATTTCTTACTTGACATGCCATACTCTCTTACACACAATTATTTATAATGTTTAAGGACATAAACCCTAACCATCTGACATATCAAAAGAGCGTATTAATAAGCTATAAATAATTTTACCGGGAATACTCATAAATAAAAAAAAATAAAGCGTTACAAGTCTATAAATGTTCTAATACTTATATATAAAATGGCATAGGAGTCTCAAAGGTGCTTAGAACGCTCTATGATAGCAGAAACGATGTTATTTTCATTTGTTATTAGCACGCTTACTAATACGTCCTTTTCAGATTTGTTAGAATGAAAAACCCAAATCTTGATGATTCCTGCTTTGATATGATCTTCCTCCTTGTTGCCTTTCGAACCAGCAAAAACACAAAGTCTGTTCTTCTTCCTTTTTTTTGTACAACCAACGAACACCCTCCTGGTGTTTGTTTCTTTTCTTTTCGCCCCTGTTTTGTTTGTCCAAAGAACCTGGTTATTCTTTGCTTATTTCTGTTCGAACCAAAAAAGGCTCCAAAATTGTGTTTTGGTTCCAAATTATCTAATACAGAAACCACCCCTTAACACCTCTTGATTCTACTTCGTTCTTCGATCGTTAAAACGGAGTCAGGCTCTGATGCCAATTTGTTACCCAGCGGGGTTTTCAATAAAACTATAGGTTGAATTAATTTTGCGTTTTTTTCTTTATTTACCTGTTCGCGTTTGATTGAAAACCCCGCTGGGCAACAAATTGGCATCAGAGCCTGACTCCGTTTTAACGATCGAAGAATGAAGTAGAATCAAGAGGCGTTAAGGGGTGGTTTCTGTATTAGATAATTTGGAACCAAAACATAATTTTGGAGCGTTTTTGGTTCGGGATAGAAACAAGCAAAGAATAACCAGGTTCTTTGGACAAACAAAACAAGGGCGAAAAGAAAAGAAACAAACACCAGGAGGGTGTTCATTGGTTGTACAAAAAATGGAAGAAGAACAGACTTTGTGTTCTTGTTGGTTCGAAAGGCAACAAGGAGGAAGATCATATCAAAGCAGGAATCATCAAGATTTGGGTTTTTCATTCTAACAAATCTGAATTTTATTACTTTTAGTCTTATATACTTAGATAAGATTAGAAATTACTTTGATTCCTAGTTGAACCTATAGATATCCTAGATTCCTACTTAAGCATTAATAGAATTAGGAATAGTTTTTTCATCCAAGCACAATGGGTGATGATAAAAACAAGGAAATTATAATTCACAAGGAGGTTGCATCGTTTTCTCAATTTCAATGCCCTATTTTGAAATCTACAAACTACACAGTATAGGCGCTTCGTATAAAAACCATACTAAGGGCAAATGGGCTTTGGGAACTAATAGAACCTGAGGATAATGCACAAATAGACATAAAGAAAGATATGGCAACAACCGTATATCTTTACCAAGCATTACCAGAAGATATGATTTTGCAAGTTGCTAGTTGCAAAAGTGCAAAAGAAATTTAGGAAGCACTGCAAACTAGACACATAGGTGTAGATAGAGTGCAAAAGGCACGGCTACAAACTCTCAAAACAGAATTTGAGATGTTAAAAATGAAAGAAGATGATAGTATTGATGATTTTTCAGCAAAACTCAATAATATTGTCATAAGGGCAAGCGATAGAACAATTTACTGATTTAGAGGTTTATACAGATTGTGGCAGCCATAGAACAATTTACTGATTTAGAGGAAACAACTTTAGATGAGACAATTGGTAGGCTGAAAACATTCGAGGAAAGAATAAACCTTTTTAATGGAAACCCTAGTGACCAGGATAAACTTCTGTTCGCAAACCATGATAATAGTTCAAATCATGATAAAGGTTTTAGGAATAGTGGACAAGAGAAGTTTAGATCATCTCAGAATAACAAACACGATGGAAAGTGCAAACAATTCAACAATGATAGGAAACCCTCACATAAGTTCAAGAAGAATAACTTTCAGAAAGGAACAAAGGATTCTAGTAAGGTTAAATGTTACAATTGTAACAAGTTTGGACACGTTAGGAGAAACTGCAAACAAAAGGATAGAGGACAAGATCAATCAAACTTAGTTCAAGAAGATGTGGAACCAACGCTCTTGATGGCAGTTCAGGGAAAAGTAGATAAGGGTGAGGAAATCTTCTTAAATGAGAAGGAGATTAAACCTAAGAAGTACATAAGCACGGATGAAAGTTTGTGGTACTTAGATAATGGTGCTAGTAACCATATGACTGGAATTAGGACACACTTTAAGGAAATAGACAGAAAAATTTCAGGAAGAATCCGTTTTGGTGATGGGTCATATGTAGAGATTAAGGGTAGAGGCTCTATATTACTAGAATGTAAAAATAAGGAACAAAGAGTAATTCCTAATGTTTATTACATTCCCAATCTGAAAAGTAATATTTTAAGCCTAGGACAATTAACAGAGAATGGGTGTAAGATCATTATGCAAAACAACATACTCTTGCTATATGGTCAGGATCAAAAACTCCTTGTGAGAGTTGAGAGATCAAGAAACCGACTTTACAAGATCAACTTG